>BHDV01003312.1:19558-39463 GCA_005406045.1 Adoxophyes honmai | reverse complement strand
GCGGCCGGCCACCACGGGCGCACACCGCTGCTCTGTTGCGAGCGGCGCTCGGCGCCCCTAGGACCGCGGCGCCCGCGTGCAACGCACACCCTGCACCTAAGGGAAAGACGGCCCTGCATATTTATCAACTGCTAACTGTCTATTGTTAAATCGTTAAGCCAAAGATACATAAGGCGACATTTGTCGTGCGACATGTCGAGCGATGTCCGGCGAGATCGCGCTACATCGCTCGATATGTCGCACGACAAATGTCGCCTAATGTATCTTTGGCTTTTAATTTGTTAAACGTTTATCCTCAGTTTTAACGTAAAAAGTGTGTCTTCTCTTGTCTCTTCCTCTCTCCCTTGGTTAGAGTGGGACATTTTTTAAGTCGAAGATAAATATTAAGTGTTATTATTATGTTAATAAATATTAAAATAAGGTTTTTCCCTTTCTACTCAGAAATTCGAAAAAATATCTGCCTTAGCAATTTCCGAACGCACTGGATATTTTGGCGCGAAACGTTGCATCTGTCGACTGTCAGATCGACAGACAGGTGTTCGGTCGGTCAATGTATTGCATGTTTTTGTCTTGCTATAACGGTAAAAAAAAATATCTTAAAAATTGCAATCGATTTAAACATGAATTCTTGATAAATAAATACATTTCCACACATGTAAGGGGTGAAAATGTTTATAGAAGACCTGAAGAACGACTTTTATAACGTGCTTTTAGGATCCGTAAGTTGTCTTGTTTACATGTTTACGTCGAACTTTCCTCGTGTTGAATCGTGAATTGCTTTCAGAGGGTGCTCCTCTTGGTGCACCACGACGTGGACGCGGTATGCACGTGTAAAATACTGCAAGGGTTGTTCAAATGTGATAATATTTCGTACACTTTGGTCCCTGTGGGGGGTATATCTGAATTGAAGCAAGCTTATGATGAGAACAACGAAGAAATCAAGTACGTGTGCCTGGTGAACTGTGGCGGGACCATAGACCTGGTGGATATCCTGCAGCCGGAGGAAGATGTGGTGTTTTTCGTGCTGGATTGCCACAAGCCTTCACACATTTGCAATGTGTACAGTGAGGGGCAGGTTAGTTTTTATTTTGATACAAAAATAATGTACATGTAAGTCTATGAAACAGTCTATTCTGAGTCACATAGTTGGGATTGTAAGTACTTAAGTTAGTGACAATTATTTAACTTATATTTTTTTGAAGAAAATGTTGTTTTCTGTAGACCTTTCTGGTATTTTATACTGCTGAGTAAAACACAAGTAAATGCTTTTTTTAATTCCTTGATAAAGCTCATGCAGGGATCAAAACTACTCAGCCTTGTGGAGAACACTTTGGTTATCTGACAACTCATAAAAACAGTTCCACATTGCCTATAAAAATTCAGGCCAAGACCCATAGCAGAAATTAAAATAGAAAACAAAATACTACTAATAAAAATCACTCAGGCAGCACTGGGCACTGGCTAAAGATCATCACTGGAAAAATAAAGTGATGGTCTTTACCCAATGCTTTGTCATGAGGCAGTCTAGACGCTCAGCCAACCCACTCAGGATTGTGTTGGAGCTGTGCATTCTGCTCAACAGAAACAATAAATAGAATAAGGATCCTTCTGATTGTATAGAAACTAAATTCCAGCCCTTTGCCTTTGATATTGTTGGATATCAATCATAAGTCACAAATGGGGTAGGCAGAACACTAAACATTACAGTCAAAAACGACTGACGATAATTACTCTTGCATGTTTCATAGATACTTCTAGCATAATTTTAAGCTGAAACTTTTTCAGGTGAGGATGGTCTACAAAGATGAGGAGGAAAAAATACCTGACTTTGAAGACATCTTCAGAGACGATGAGGATGAAGAAGAGGTAGGACTGGTATACTGTGGCAACATTATTTTCTACATGGCCGCAAGTCTGATGTCTACCTCACTTTACACACAGTGATATAAATGTTGCATCACACTTGCTTTCCCAAGAATAGAGCATACTAAACATTTCTACTTAGAAAGTTCCTAAAACTTTTAGTTGACAGTGACCAGTATGATCTAGTGCAGTGTATCCCAAACTGCTCTGCTGTGGCTCAGTAATTATCACACTACCCCTTCATTATGTACTATGTTTAAAGCCAGGCTTGTTTCAATAAAACTAATAATACAATTTTATGAATAGTCCAAGCCATAATAGGAATTTTGCATCCCATTATTTTATTTTGTGAGCTCAGTACCAGATTGTGAGCCATACCTATACTTTATACCTTTAGGTACTTAAAAGATGGTAAACAATCTTGACATGTCTTTATATTGAAATACACAGTCTAAAAATGAAAATTGTTACACTATACAATTCAATTATAAAAGTAAATGATTTTTTCATACCTAAATTGTAAAATGTAAAGATTTTGATTTATAAAGTGTATGTTTAAATAAAAAGACACGTCAAGATTGTTTACCATCTTTTAAGTACCTAAAGGTCTCTAGTATAATTCAGGATGTGTTCAGAATGCCCAGTAGGTAAGAGAACAGAGTTTACATGAATTTTATGTTTGTAATGTTTTCTCAATTGAGATTTTATTGCCTAATTAGTGAGACATCTCTTGATTCCCGCAGTATTGTTAGCTAACTCTAAAAGATCTGTGTTTTCTCGTTGGTTGTAATGGGTGATATTCCAGGAGGAGCCAATATCGGGCGGCATGGAAGCCCTGGAGGCGGCGGTGGAGCGCCGGCGCGCGCGCCGCGCCTGGGAGGAGCGCCGGGACACGCTCATGTTCAACTACACGCAGTTCTCTTATTTTGGGAAACCGGTCTGTAACTGTTAACTCCGTTGGACACTTTGTTTTTCCGTGCGAAAATAGACTACAAGGAAATAATGGTGAATTGACTATACTATGACTGATTTTTTTATTGCTTTTAAATAGGTAATTAAATTTATTGCATCAGATTAATTTAACTTATCTAAAAAAATACAAGAAGTGTCATAGCAAGGTTAAAATCTTGTAAAGGGATCTTTTCTGAGTAAACATTTCGTGAGAACAGGTTATAATTAAAATGTGTTTATATCGAGATTAGCTCATCAGATTTTGGGTCAATTTATGAGCCATCAGTGTGCAACAGCAGTGCGCGTTTATTCGCACTTGCTATGGAGAGTTGCTCTCGAAAATGGGTTACCTGTTTTTGACCTGAAATAAGTCAAGCAAACCTCAATATGAAGACGTGAATGTATCCATTTTATTTCACTACAAGTGAGTCCCACAGTAGTTTTGTATAAATCAGGAGTTCCCAACCTTTTTTTGACGAGCCCCCTGGATCACTAATAATATTTTCATGCCCCCCCCCCATATTTTTCTCACTGTTCACAATAAAACTAGCATTATTTTAACAACATTTGATTTTGTGTACATTGAAATATTTTTTTCTATTAAAAACACAAACGTTTCGCGCCCCTCTTGAGATTGCTCTACGCCCCCCAAGGGGGGCGTGCCCCCCTGGTTGGGAACTCCTGGTTTAAATTATATGTTCATCTAAATGGAGATCTCGGGACTATCAGTTCTTCAGAATGTGAAGTGCTGAAAATAGTATTGAGTATCCACAAGCATTTCACCTACATGCTCAGACGATCTGTAGTTTTATGTGGTTGTCAATTGATTTTTGATGTTTGTGATACAGAGTGCGTTAGTGGCCCTGGAGCTGTGCTGGCTCCTGTCGCGGCTGGGGCTCCGCGCCGCGTGGCCGGCGGCCGCGGCCAGCGCCGCGCTGGAGGCCTGCGCGCAGCGCGCCCCCGCCGCCGCGCTGCTCGACGCGGCCCTGGTGCTGCGCGCCAACGCACAGGCCCTACAGGTGAGCCCTACACACTACATAATACAGACAATCGATTAAACAGATGAACCAAATAGACAATCAATCAGAATAGACCAAGGGTTCCCAAGCTGTGCGCCGCGGCGCCCTGGTGCGCTGCAGAAAGTATTGAGGGGCGCCGCCGTGAGTCGATTCTTTATCATTATCAGAAACCATTTTCATTTTTACACATACTTACATATTTTAATTTTTCATATTTGTACGGTATCTTTTTCAAATACACAGGGTAGAGCGCTGTGACAAAATTCTAAACTTGGAGATGCGCTGCGGGCTGAAAAATATTGGGAACCCCTGGAATAGACAGTTAACGAAATAGTGTTTGTACAGTTTAAAATTATTGTCCGTTGCTGTATGCATGCCATCGTGTCGCACGGTCCGAGCAGCTTGCCTCTCCCGCTCTGCTGCGCTCCTCTCTACCAAATCATAATTCACGCCGATCCAACTCCAGAATCAATTCTGTTACATTTTTCGACTTTCTGTTGAAACCATCACTTGGTGTTGCGGGTTTGTATCTGTCACGCATCTAATACTATGAGTGTTTTATTGTAAGTTAGTTTAGATGATGACTTGAACGGCAAGTAGGATCTTAAATACATGGATTATGATTCGACAGAGACGGGTGCGGTGGCGCGGGGGAAGGCGAGCTGCTTGGAGCGAGCGATACATTTTCGTGCGTTCGTACGGGCAATAATCTTTAACGTCTAGGGGGGTTATTTTTCTTTGATACTGACAGTACAATGGATAGTATATTAAATAGTATCATCGACCTATTTAAGTATTCAATAGACAGAAGATTAAGTAAACTGACCTATTTAACCTACTTTCCAGACAGCAGAAATAGTGCTAGAAGACGACGTAAATCTCCCTCTATACCGGCACTGGTCTTTGGAGGCGGCGCTGCGGCACTCGCCGCACGTGGGGCCGCAGCTCGGGCTGCACGCGCCACACGGCGGGGCGCTGCGGCGGCTGCTGGCCCGCATGGGGTGAGTGGGGACGCTACTAATATTAAAACTAATTTCAAAACTGATGCTAGAATTTGTAACTACCTAACGCCACCTATCGTCGAGTAGTAGAACTTTAATAGTCAAAGTTGTATCCTACATCCCGATACCGAAGTTTCGACGTTCAGTTTGCATAAATACAATTTTCAGCTTCCTCTCTGTGGACTTTGGTCCCCAGACATAGCATTTGCCTGAAGAGAAATCTCTATTAAAATCTTTCCCCACGAGTTCAACAATTTCTAAATAATTACGAAATATTTTACGTCACACTAGGTAGTGAGAACTCTTGGAAATATGACCAGCTGTGGCTAAAACGAAAGAAGGAATAAAAAAATTAAATCAAAAAATTATCAAGTTTTACACAACCTTGTCCTTAAAATCGCCAACACATCCCAAACCAGTCGACAAAAGTAATCAAATCTAACAAATCCTATTCCAGTTTCCCGCTACAACAGGCTCGACAAGCCTTCGGGTCCATGGACGTGGCGCTCCGCCGCGGGCTGCTAGAAGCCCTGTCGGTAGCGGCGGAGCAGCTCGGGCTCCGAAACGCGACGCGCTCCTCGCTGGCGCTGCGGCGACCGCCAGCGCAGCCGCTGCCCGCGGTGGATCTGGTCTATGCCATGGCTGCCTTGCTGCATCATGTGAGTCTAATACAGATACCCTAATTATTTAGCACAAGCAACTCATGTGGTCATGTGAGTCCAGTCGCGCGTGGGATACACCTGTCACTTTCTGACGTTTGTCACTTTCTAACCTCTGTCACTTTCTGACCTCTGACACTTTCTGACGTCTATCACTTTCTGGTCTCTGTCACTTTCTGACCTCTGTTACTTTCTCACGTCTCTAGTAAGACAATGACTGGTATAGTCTATCTCGCGCGCATCTCTACCCGAGTCTACCGGTCACCTTCCGACGTCTATAGTAAGACAATCACAGGTATAATCTATCTCGCGCGCAGCTCTACGCGACTATCTTTCACTTTCTGACGTCTCTAGTAAGACAGTGACAGTATACCTCGCGCTCAGTCGTGCTAACAAGCATGCAAGCCTACGGCCATGGCCTGCTAGAAGCCCTGTCGGTGGCGGCGGAGCAGCTCGGGCTCCGCGGCGCGACGCGCTCCTCGCTGGCGCTGCGCCGGCCGCCAGCGCAGCCACTGCCTGCGGTGGATCTGGTGTATGCCATGGCTGCCTTGCTGCATCATGTGAGTGGAAACTATCCTGGTCTAAAACTTATTTAGCACAAGCATCTGACGTGATAGTCGCTCGCGGGATAGACCTGTCACTTTCTGACCTCTGTCACTTCCTGACCTTTGTCACTTTCTGACGTCTAGTAAGACAGTGACATGTATAGTCTCTCTTACCCTGTCGTGCCCACAAGCGTGCAAGCCTACGACTCTGGGCTGCTACAAGCCCTGTCGGTCTCGGCCTCTTGTCTCGGGCTCCGCGGCGCGACGCGCTCCTCGCTGGCGCTGCGCCGGGCGCCCGCGCCGCCGCTGCCCGCGGTGGACCTGGTCTATGCCATGGCTGCCTTGCTGCATCATGTGAGTTGCGAGACAGTCCTAGTTTGAAACAGATTCCCATACTTATTTCGGCTTAGCACAGCAATTGCGTGTTCTGTCGTGCCTATAGACCTGTCACTTTCTGACCTCTGTCACTTTCTGATCTCTGTCACTTTCTGATCTTTGTCAATTTCTAACGTCTGTTACTTTCTGACCTTTGTCAATTTCTAACGTCTGTCACTTTCGGATCTCTGTCACTTTCTGACGTCTGTAGGACCTAAAACTGACAGGTAGGTATAGTCTACCTCGCACACATTTTATTCTAGACTACCTGTAACTTTCTGACCTTTATCAATTTCTACCGTCTGTCACTTTCTGGGCGGGGGGTCACTTTTCTCTGCAGCTGACTGTATGTTGTCAGTTCGGCATTCCAGGGGTACAAAAGGTATACTTCCAGCCGGGTAACTTTTTGGTCCTCAAACTGATCTGCTCTCAACGGTCTCCTTGTTCCCAGGAGACGATCCCCAGCTCGGAAGGTTTCCAGCTGGCGCTGGCGGCGCTGGACATCGAGGGCGAGAACGAGAGCCTCCGCCTCGGCATAGGTAAGCACAGTTGCTCATATTTGTGCCATAAGTAATAAACGGAAGAAATTTACTGCAAAATTGAAATTTTTCTCATACGAAGATTCAGAAAAATTGTTTGTAAAGTTGATTTTATTTTAGTTCCTGTATGGTGTTGGCATAGTATAACACTTCTCCATTCAATGGATGTTTAAGAGGCGACTAAGAAAATTTTTAGGTTTTGTTATGGTTTTGGCAGTGACAGGTTGCTCACTATTTTACCTCTTCCAACTATTTTGAACCTAAGATTATGCTAGAAGTGGCTGCAAAGCGTGAAATAGTCATAGTTTTGACTATGTAACGTTTCGTGTGCTCTGCCTACCCCATCTGGGAACACAGGCGTGATCTATGTAGGTAGGTATGTATGTATTGTTATATAAATTTCAACTTGAATAATTTACCTTACAGCGGCAGCCAAGGGTAATCTAGAAGCCGTAGCGCGGCTAGTCAACACGACTTTAGCCACGCGCGCTTTACACCTAGCTGGGCCCTTCGCCTACTTCATAGTGCAAGAGGTGAGCAATAAGTTTAGCTACTCGCTACTAGATGGCGTTAGGAGACTTGGTTTTGAGATTGGTGTAAGTTGTTAGTATTTTTCCTAGAAATGTCAAAATGGTTGCTTAGTAATATTTAGTGTGAAGATTTTATCTACTTAGTGTGCTAATTAAATAGTGTGTTGGCCGGGCCCTTCGCCTTCTTCATAGTTAATGAGGTGACCGATAGGTGGCGGTAGTTCCGCTACCCGCCGCTAGGTGGTGTTAACAGACATGGTTAGTATGTGGTTGGTTTAGGTTAGTGCGCAGTCCAGTTGGCAGCATTTTTGTTAGAAGTTATTTCGTTTGAAGTTTTGTCATCTAATTCATTCAGTGGAACGCCTCATAGAACGCCTCAGAGCGCAGTAACGCCTCATGGAACGCCTCAAAGCGCGGTAACGCCTTATGTTATGAGTCATGTTTTTCGTACGTGCAGCCGACTTCATGAAATCATAATACGTTCTCACGTCAAAATGTGTATAATTTCTGTTAATAAAGGTCTTTCTTTCTCCTTCTTCCCATTTGCTGATCAATCCTTCCGTCAGGGTGCTCCGGACGCGTGGGCCGTAAGCTCCCCGCTGTGGCTGGGCGTGGCGGCGCGCTGGCTGGCGGCGGCGGCCGGCACGAGAGCCCTACTTGCCTCGGCTCCTCTCCCTGCGCAACGATGCTTGCTACTAGGATTGCCGCCGCGCGCGCAACAGCCCAACAGGTCAGTAACAGTACACTTGTAGCGCCACCTAACGTCGAACAGCCGAACTAGTTCCCTGGTGTAGCGCCCTAGCGCCACCTATCGTCGAACAGCCGAACTAGTTACCTGGCGAAGCGCCCTAGCGCCCCCTATCGTGCAACAGCCGAACTAGTTCCCTGGTGTAGCGCCTAGCGCCACCTAACGTCGAACAGCCGAACTAGTTACCTGGTGTAGCGCCCTAGCGCCACCTATCGTCGAACAGCCGAACTAGTTCCCTGTTGTAGCGCCCTAGCGCCACCTATCGTCGAACAGCCGAACTAGTTCCCTGGTGTAGCGCCCTAGCGCCACCTATCGTCGAACAACTGAACTAGTTACTTGGTGTAGCGCCCTAGCGCCATCTAACGTCGCGCGCAACATCCTAACAGGTCAGTAACACTAACCCAACTAAACACTAACACACCAAACTGCTACAGTGTTTGGGAAAGACTCGGAAAGATCTCTCTCTCTCTCTGGGCAGATGTTATGCCTGGGGACCGAAATCCGCAGAGAGGAAGTTGGAAATTGTATTTATGCAATCGAACGTCAAAACTTCGTTAAATGTAGGATTTTTATTAGTTGGGTATACCATGGAAGTTTGTAGTAGTTCGGCTATTCGACGATAGGTGGCGCTAGGGCGCTACACTAGGTAACTAGTTCGGCAGTTGACGATAGGTGGCGCTAGGGCGCTATAAGTGCATTACTATTACTTGCTTCGGCTCCGTTACGAGCGCAGTGATGCTCGCTACTATACCTTATCGGTTTAGGTAGTTAAAACAATGTAAACAATCTTGACGTGTCTTTTTATTTAAACGTACACTTTATTAATCGAAAACTTTACATTTTACAATTAAGGTATGAAAAAATCATTTACTTTCATAATTGAATTGTATAGTGTAACGATTTTCATTTTTAGACTGTGTATTTCAACAAAAAGACATGTCAAGATTGTTTATATTGTTTTAACTACCTAAACCGATAAGGTATAGGATTGCCACCGCGCGCGTAACAGCCCAACAAGTCAATAGTCGGTACACCTGTAGCGCCCTAGCTCCATCTATAGTCTAATAGCCGAACCACTTGCCATAAATTGCCATTGTATACCCAACTAATATTTCACGTTTCGTGTTAATCTCTAGCATATTTTTAGGTTTTAATTTGGCAGGTATAATACCGAAGTCCGAAACCATTTTCTTTGTGCATAGCCATCATTGTAATTCAATCATAAAAATAATGTATTGTGTTTTGTACACAGCTTGTTCGGCGCGGCGTTCGCCCAGGCGGCAGCGAAGAGCGGAGTCTCCGTATCTATGGACTACGTGGACTCGTCCGTGGTCTCTCTACCCACCGCACAAAGAGCGCAATTCCTAGACGCTCTCACAGCGCTCATGGGATGAAGCCTCTGCTAAAGGCTGGTCGCGGAGCACAGCGAGCGTTGACCCACTGCTCTCTGTCGCACGCGTGCAATGTTGCCTTCACGCTCGCACTTGAGCACTGCGAGCGTGAGGGCAATATTACTGCGTGCGACAGAGATAGATAGCAGCAGGTCAGCGCTCGAATTTCTCTGTCCGCGACTGTCTTTTAACATGGAAGATTATAGTGTCTACAGTACCATGTAAAGATTGCACTTCGGTCATTGGAAAGAGATTACTTCTCCCCTGTACTACCAGACGGAGTAGTCACTCGACTGTCTACGTAGACAAAAACATTACTATTTGGTTTTCAGTTGGCTAATATAGTAGGTATAGAGAAATCACGAGTACTACAACTCCAGATTATATAGTCGCTCAATAACTACAATTTGACGATCCTGTTGTGTTTTTTTATCTGCAATTTGAATTATGCATGATGTCATTTGCAATAAGTATTAAATAGTTTTAATCTAATCAAATCAGTTAAATCAGGTATAAAAGTTTCATAAACATGAACAAACTTGCTCATTGTAAAATTAATTAAAAACAATGATAACAATAATAACGAAATTCCAAAGAGCAATTAATGATAATGAAATAGACAAAAGTCGATTATCACAGGTGACTTCCTGATTTTTTATCAAAGGAGTTTATTTGATTTCAAAATACTATCATCATGAGCGACATATGTCATAAGTGAAAAGCGTAAAGAGATATTGTATTTTAAGGTAAATTATCATACAATAAGAATGATAGTCATCCAATTACACTTCCCTGGGGTACAACTAGGTTCTTTTTGTAATTTTAGATAGAAAATGTCGTATTTTACCTGTTGATTAGTTGAAATGTTCCATTTGAACACGAGAAGTATGGTTTGCAAGTAAGAAACAAACCATTGGTAGAAATTCTGTACAGTTCTGCAATATGAAATGAAAGCTGACGCAATCACAAGCTTTACTCATATCTCAAAAGACAAATTGGCGTCTCATATTCAACAGATGAACACCCTATGAAGTATAAATTAGCTGTGAAGACCGATGTGCAATGTTTACGACCAGCCGGATTAGCACAACAGGGCGCGAGGTAGACTATACCTATCACTGTCTAACTAGAGACGTCAGAAAGTGACAGGTAGTCTATTCTGCCCGCGAAACGATTCGCGCATGTCGCTGTGCTAAGCCTACAAATACTGACCTGTAATATTTCTAGATTTAAGTTTCTCTGGTCTACTAGGAATGAAAGTGACTTTTGTTGTTGGTTAGTAAAGTGTAAATAAAGTACTGTTAAGAAAGATGCTGGTTTTGCTTAACACATTCAGAACCAAGGACCCGGCTCCCGGGTTCTTCAAAACATTACTCAGATACCGAGAACCCGGGAGCCGGGTTCATTTTGTACTAGCTATAGACGGCTCGGTTCCGCGCAGATGTTTTGATTTTAGGCGTGGTCGTGAATGTGTTAAGCTAAAATTAGTTGTAGCTTTCAAAATGTGTTGATAAGGCTCGTATCTTAACCACTTTGGAAGATAGTGAGTACCGTTGTTACGGCGCGAGCGTTTGTAAGACAAGAAAGCCACTGGACGAAACATGAATAAGTAGATAGGCTAGTTATTTTTTTTCTTTTCACAATGTAACAAAAGATGACAAAGAGACAGTGAGGAACACTTTTTTTCAGTTTTTTTTTATATGAGAGGGAAAAACGAGAGTATGGATCACCTGACGAAAAGTAATCACTGCCGGCCATGGAAACCCTCACAACAACTACAACAAGAGAGCCACTAGTGAAAGAAATGATAGGCTCGTTTTTAAAAGGACGCCACATTGCATGTGACATTGTTTAGTTTCACCTAGAGGTTTCTTTTACTGTTAACTTATTTTTTTTGCAGCCTGTGTAAAATTCTATGTACTCTTTCTTTCATGACTTTAACACAACACTTTGTTTTTGAATCAGTGGTTAAATTAAATAGCGCATGAATTTATTTTTTTCTGTTACAAAATTTACATAACATTATGATTCCAACTCGACATTACCTTAACTATACCACTTTATTAATTTTAGTGTAAGTTTGTATTTATTAATTAGACAATAAAATTAAAACAAATATCAAAATACGATTTTTATTTATAAAAATACAAATGTTATCAATATGCATGTGAGAAGAGGCTGAATCTTTCCTCTAAGCATGCCACCTCTGGTGTGATCCTTATAAATAGTTGACCTATTACCGTAAATCTGTAAATTATGCAGTCCCTGAAGCAGTAATGAAGTTTCAAATTTCTCTGTCCAGTCTCATTCTTTCTCATTTCCAAATCCAACTTTTAGTTCACAGTTTTCTCTGAATAAAACTTGTGATCATCTCAAAAGCCCATTTCGGCTGATCGTGGGGCACCATGTGGCCTGCATTTCGTACCAGCAGCTCGGTTAGATTGCCAGCCTTTTTAACATACCCTGCCACATCATTCCCGACCCTCCATATCTTTCTCGGAGCCATCTTATACTCAATGGACGAACTGAACTCCAGATTTCGAAGGAAATTCACTGTCAACGGATAAGCAACCACAATGTCCAGTTGACCATTGTAGAACAAAATCCTATAGTGCGAAAGCAACTGTGCCACCATTGGCGCAACTGATTTTAACATGTCCAGAGCTAAATGTAGCTGCACCAACTCTCCAGATTGGAACGGCAAACTACCCACATGTATACTTTTCCTGACTTGAGAATTCTGCAACAAGCTAGCAAACACGGACATATCTTCTTTGTCGGTTGTATTCAAAAAATTGTAATAGTAATTGTAGCCCGTGTAGTTCTTGAAATAAGAGAAGTTCCTCAATTCACCGTCCATCAGGAGATCCATAAGCATATCGGCTCTTGTCCAGTTCCCTTTGTTTATTTCGGTAACAATTTTCGACTGCAGACTTTGAAAGGCAATCCGTTGGTTATCATCTATCAGTCCATGCTGGTACAGGTAATGCCCGTAATCTAACTGGTTCACTGGATCACAGTAACCATTCCCAATGGCCATACCACTCAGATTGATAGCAGGACTGGCATTTTTCATGTTATTCTGGTGTATTTCCATGCCTAAAGCAGGTATGTACTTCCCAGCATATGATTCTCCAGTGATAAAGAACTCATTCTTTCTCAAATTGGGAAACATAGTGAAAAATTGCTGCAAACAATTGTGCAGGCCGACTGCAACACACTTCTCATCAGTGCAATACCCACCATCGCTTTTCGTAAAACTGAAGCCTGTTCCTACAGGGTTGTCGATGAATATGAGGTGGTTATTTAGAGCCCAGTGTATCTTCCTCCTTCGTATTCCTTCCTTTTCGGCAGTTAGAGGTCCCAATTCAGTGAAAAGTCCGAATAACGAGCTGCCGCCTGGCCCGCCTTGAAGCCACAGCGTAACCGGTGCGTCAGAATCTTTGTTAAACGGAGGGAAATACCAGAAAAATAAGTTGGACTTTATTTCTGGATCAATGGTGAAAAATCCAGAATAACTGCGAAAGCCCATGTACTCCGTTATGGAGACACGAGACAGGTTCTGTGCGAGTTCTACCAAGCCTTGTTTTAAGTAAGGAGTGAGATATAATGGCTTTCCGGCTGAATTACTGCTCTCCGCCTCGAATTTTACACGCGGATAAACGTAAGGGAAGAACAGAGCTGCTCCGGTGGAGAGATACGAGAGAAACATTAACATGTATTGCATTTTTATGGATACACTTTATATTTTGACAATAATATTAAAAAATAAAATTATCTTAAACAAAGCTAAAGCGCTGTATGATGTGTTGACAAACAAGACAGGTTACTTCACACTTGAGTGATACTTGCAAGAAGCTTATACTCAAACTGGAGATTGCATATAGAAGAAAAAAGTGAAGCCCAAAAAATTGACCTTGAATGACGTCACTGTTATTTGCTGTCCCTTTCATTACGGTGACAATACTTTCGGACGTTAGGTGAGAATCATGATTAGTTTTATTCTAAACCTATTTACGAACATAAGAAAGATCATAAAAACAAGCAAGTGAATCAACTAAAAGAAGTTCGTCTCTTAAGAATTATTAAATTTCGTAAAATTGTCGCCCCCGGGGAATAAAATGGTAATAGGAAAAAGAAAATTTTACAGGAAAAATAAAAAACCGATTCTACTCTATATCTTTAGTTCTACAAAGAATTCATCAACGAGTTATATATCAAATTAATGGTGATTTTAAGAGCGTGTATAATGTGTATACGTATGTCATAATTCATTTATTTTTACCTATCTTAATTTATTTGTTATAAGCCAAAATTTACATTACCGAAAATATAAAATTGAAATATTTTCGTAATAAACGGTTACCATCTTATTCGTGCAAATCACTGACAACTAAAGCTATCGTAATATGGAGTTGCTATTCCACTCATTGACTTTCTTTACGTGGGCTTGCTTTGGTTCCTGTAAAAAAAGTAAAATGTTATCTAAAAAATTAATCCTTATATCCAAAAAAAGTATAATAGAACTAGCTTTCCGCCCGCGACTTCGTTCGCGTAAATTTCGGATTTTGGGGTCGTAGGTTTCTGAGCCTGAGTTTTCCTCTTCATAATATTAGTGTAGATGTAGGTATCTAAACCCAAATATTTTACGGAATCCTCTTTTTTCAAAATAAAATTTAGCCTATGTTACTCGTGGATAATGTGGCTTTCGAATGGTGCAAGAATTTTTAAAAACGGTCCAGTAGTTACTGAGCCTATTCATTACAACCAAACAAACAAACAAACAAACAAACAAACAAACAAACAAACATACAAACAAACAAACAAACAAAGTTTTCCTCTTTATAATATTAGTGTAGATAAGAAATAAGTTTGTTCTTTTGATATGTAACTGTAACTGTACATTCCATATAATTACCATTAACTTCATAGGCAAATCGTAAAACCTTCCGCGATTGGGTTTTATTTAACCTAAAACATGGTTACCCTAATCATTCTCCTTCATATTTTTATGGTTCATTAACAATCAAGATTTTTTGTATTTACTCTTATCTAACACCAAAAATGAGAACTTAAATCTGATAATAAAGGCTTAAACTTATTTTATCTGTCTCTATTTAATAAAATAGTTACGAGATATACGTGAAATAAGCTTCTGTTAAAAAAGTAAACGATTGAGTAATAATAATGGAATTAATAGCTTGCCTGTGAAATTATACACTTGATCCTGGATACCACACATTTCTGCAACTACGAACTATGCAACTCATGATGATTATCTCCAGAATACTGCTTAAATAATACATAAAACCGTTGGAAACTTTCGAAGCGAACGATAACTCAATGACAGCGGAAATCACAATGTTTGACATATGCAAATGGTGTTGCTATATTACGTTGCAATAATTACCGTAACTTTTAGTAAAATTTTACGAAAAATGATGTAATTTGAAATCACTTAAATGTGTTTTTGTCAGTAGGCTATTCGCGGAAATAACAAGCAAGTAACAAAGTAAAGGTAACATTTTTTTTACTTCACATTTTATAACTTGTGTGCGTCCAAATTTGGTAGTAACATATAGTGCACTGTGAATTAAGCAATTTTATTTGGGAAAATTAAACCTGAACTTGGCTACCCCGTCTAAAGAGTAAACGAGATAGAAGATACAGTAAAGTTCAAACCAGGTCAAAAAACAGATCATCAAAATTTTATTACTAGTGCAATATCCAGATAGTATATAAGATTCTTGGATACTTGACAACTTGAGTCTTGAACTGACGCCTGACGGTGACTTATCAACATTTTCAAACCATAAGTCCGTCTTCAAAAAACACTTCACAGATGGAGTTCAGTTTTAGAAAATTGCTATATTAGTTTTATACTCGCATATGTCTCGGGATAATTAATCACAGAAAGTATTTGTGTTTGCTGTTGGCAATTACATCAATTAATAAATAATCAAATTAGAAAATCAATAAAAAAAAAACAGCGTCATCTATTGTCGAGTAGTTGCGCTCTATCAGCCAAAAAAATGTTATGATCCCGAATGTCCCGAATAATCGAGATAAACATAAACCTACTAATACCACTGCCACAGTTAAGAAAAGAAAATATTTGCAAAAAGTAACCTGTCATCGTGGACCGGCAAATTCGGGCTATTTACATCAATAGCGCCTAATTACATAATTTAAAATAATTATTTACCTACTGACTGCTGATAACCTATGGCCATAATATGCGGTAAAGTCAACTTATAATCACGTCACTCGTTACTTTTAGTTCAGTTACAGACGGCTTTCAGCCGCCAACAGTCATAATGGCGAAACTACTGTGGGCTTTCCTACTTCAAGCGATCGTGTCGGCTCAATGCTTTTTCCATCGCTACCCGGAGCTGACGCTGCCCCCACGAGACGGAGGCGATGCCGGCGAGCCTCTGTTCCTAACGCCCTACATCGAGAGCGGAAATATCACTGAAGGCAGGCGACTGGCGCGCGTGCCATTTACGGAAAGTTTGCGCATTAAGAGCTATGCCGGCTACTTCACCGTCAACAAAACTTACGACTCCAACCAATTCTTCTGGTACTTCCCGAGCATGTCGCCGAACAAAGAGCTCGCGCCGGTCATCGTGTGGCTGCAGGGCGGGCCCGGCGCCTCATCGCTGTACGGTTTGTTCACCGAAAACGGCCCGATAAGAGTTCGGAAAGATACCTTCGAGCGCAGGAAATACAACTGGGCTCTGAACCACCATCTTATCTACATAGATAACCCGGTTGGTACTGGATTTAGTTTCACAAAAGACCCAAAAGGCTACTGCACCGATGAAACTCAAGTAGGTGAGCAGCTATACTCAACTCTGACTCAGTTCTTCAAGCTCTTCCCTGAGTTGCAGCAAAGCAAGTTCTTTGTCACTGGTGAGTCCTACGGGGGGAAGTATGTTCCAGCTCTGGCATATACAATCCACAAGAAAAATCCCACAGCCGAAACCAAAATTAACCTCAAAGGCATTGCAATTGGTAACGGACTCAGTGATCCTGAACATCAGCTTATTTACAGCAAGTATTTGTACCAAATAGGTCTCATTGATTGGAATGCACAGAAAACATTCGAGGATTATGAAGCTAAAGCTGTTAATTACATCAGAAACAAACAATGGGATGATGCATTTAATACTTTTGATGCACTTCTGAACGGAGATCTGACTGAAGGCAAAAGCTACTTTTATAATGTGACTGGATTTGATTTCTACTTTAATTACCTACACACTAAGGATTATAATGATGGTGAAGACTTTGGGCCAATGCTGCAGAAGACTGCTGTTCGTAAAGCAATTCATGTGGGCGATCTTCCCTTCAATGATGGAAAAGAAGTTGAGAAGCATTTGAAACAAGATGTTATGAAGTCAGTGGCACCATGGGTCTCCGAGTTACTAGACAACTACTACTGTGTTATTTACAATGGGCAACTTGATATCATAGTAGCATATCCATTGACCATCAACTACTTGAAGAATCTCAACTTCACTGGTTCAGAGGAATACAAGACAGCTAAACGTTACCAGTGGAAAGTTGATGGGGAATTGGCAGGGTACGTCAAGCAAGCTGGCAAACTGGTTGAAATCATGGTCCGGAATGCAGGACATATGGTCCCCGGAGACCAGCCAAAGTGGGCCCTGGATCTGATTACCAGGTTCACTCATGAAAAAACCTTTTACAAAAATAAGCTTTACCATGGACTGTAAAGCTACATAAACATAAGAATAATTCTGGACAAGCAATGTTTATAACTCTTTAACATGACTCAAGTTACTTAAGTAAATACTTTGTTATATCAATAAAATTTTTAATAATGACTTGTTATTTTATTTTAACTATTTTAGTACATGTGCAGGTGTCTTATCAAAGTTATTATTTGTGGTATTTATTTATTACTTTGTGTTAAAGTATTTAACTTTACCAGGCAATAAAAGTAGGTAGGTAGTTAGTAGTAGTAGTTCTAGTTACCCTTGTCTATCTAAACAAATATTTTATTATACCTTATCGGTTTAGGTAGTTAAAACAATATAAACAATCTTGACATGTCTTTTTGTTGAAATACACAGTCTAAAAATGAAAATCGTTACACTATACAATTCAATTATGAAAGTAAAATGATTTTTTCATACCTAAATTGTAAAATGTAAAGATTTCGATTTATAAAGTGTATGTTTAAATAAAAAGACACGTCAAGATTGTTTACATTGTTTTAACTACCTAAACCGATAAGGTATAAGTCTTTATAAAACATTGACTTCAGCAGAAATAGTGCACTGAAATTTAACACCAAATACCTTTTCTTGTAAGGCATGTTTATACAAGTGTTTGAATTTCTTAGAAGCAAACAGAATGTGATAGATCACATTACTGTTTTTAAAGGCTACATCTTAGTAGTCTTTTGTTTTGAAATAAAATAAAGTAAAATTCATCAAGCAAGAACATTAGCACCTACACTGTCCTTTGTTATAAGGCTTTAGATTGAAAATAATAAGACAGAAATCACAATATCAAATGTCACTTTAATCAGCTTTTTCTTACATTAACAGTAAAAGTTAAGAGTTATTTGACCACCAGGTCCTCTCAGGTAGACAGCGAATTCTTACAATTCGTCAAACAACTTATCCTAAATTAATCACCAATGTGATAATAGTTATAATTACAAAATTGTATCAGAGGGAATGCTATTCTTAATCTATCGTCCTTCAATGTAAGTGGACAGCTCAATCTCTTCGGGGAGCTCAGTGATGTTGACATCGAAGCGATCCTGAACTTCATTCAAGATCTTGGCGTCGCCTTCATCAGAAACCATGGTGATGGCCAGGCCCTTGGTACCGAAACGCCCAGCGCGAGCGACGCGATGAAGGTAGGTGTCAGAATCCTCCGGCATGTCGTAGTTGAAGACAATGTTGACACGTTCAATGTCCATGCCTCGTCCAAAGAGATTGGTGGCGACTAGAATCCTTTTCTGGAAGTCCTTGAATTGCTGGTAGCGGGACAGACGCTCGTCCTGGGTCATGTTGCGGTGGATGCCAATAGCCGGGAAGTTCTGATCGGTGAGTAGTTGAGCAAGGGCTATGCATCTTTGCACAGATTTCACAAATATGACTACTTGGTTGAATTCCAGTACATCCAAAAGCTCAAACAGCTTCTTGTTTTTCTCATTTTCCTTTAGTTTAACGTAGTGCTGCTGCAATCCATGCAGAGTGAGCTTGGCTTCATCATCTACGTACACCTCCATAGGGTCTTGCATAAATTTCTTGCAAACTGGCCGTATCTCCTTACTTAGAGTAGCAGAAAACATCATGACTTGCTTACCATGTGGGGTATTTCTAAAGATTTCCTGCACGTCTCTTCTCATGTCGAGCGATTCTAACATTTTGTCACACTCATCCAGGATGAAGTGCTTCAAATGCTTTAGGTTTAGCTTCTTGCTGTTAACCAGGGCCAGTATTCGGCCTGGGGTGCCAACGACGATGTGCGGGCAGGCTGTCTTGAGCACTTCTTCGTCCTTCTGGATTGGCATGCCGCCAAAGAACACGGATACACGGACCCCAGCCATATACTTGGAGAATCGCTCGTATTCCTTGCTGATCTGGAAAGCTAGTTCTCTGGTGTGACACATTACTAGCACATAAACATGATTTTCAGACGGTTCGATCTGTTGCAATGTCGCCAGGACAAACACAGCTGTTTTACCCATGCCAGACTTCGCTTGGCAAAGAATGTCCATTCCGAGAACCGCTTGCGGAATGCATTCATGCTGTACTTCCGAAGGATGTTCGAAACCGCAGTCCACTATAGCACGTAATATCTCGGGTTTCAACAGAAAATCTCTAAAGCCGGAACTGTGTATGGAGACATAAGATCCCTTAACCTCTTTCTTTGGTGCCGCTTCTGTAGTTCCATCGGCAGTCTGCTGTTCTGCCTGTTCTTCATCTTCGTAGTCCAAAAGATCGTCGTTGTCAGCCATATTTGGTACTAAAGATGTGCAATACAACTGCTAAGTGCAATTCACAGCGCTCCAAGCACGTGAATTGTATTTTTATCCACACAACTCAACAGATTTCACAATAATGGCGTCGGCGGCGTCTTTTTAAAGAGTGTTGCCAGTAAAAACGAGCATAAAATTCTACCATTTATGGTAGTTATGTAGGTAGATAAAGACTGCTATAGATGTGCAAGCACGAAGCAAGTAAAGTTGAGACAAGGCTAGAGTACTAATGTCATCTTTTTTTTTTTTTTTTTTTTTTT
>BHDV01003312.1:0-14397 GCA_005406045.1 Adoxophyes honmai | reverse complement strand
AATAATGTCACTGCTCATTACTTACTGGCACCATTATTAACTAGTTTTAATTTATTACCATACAATACAACCCATACCTTTCGATTAAGAATATGTATTTTAATTGATGTACTTCAAAGAATATTTAAGCCAAAGATACATTAGGAGACAAATGTATCCTTGGCTTTATTTAATTCGGCACCGTAAAATATGAAATACTTAAATATCGATACATCATTTGATTATTAACAGCACAACTCTAGTACCTACTGACAGAATGAGATGAAGTAATGGGATGACACCTAGGTGAAAGTGAGATGCACAATTATGTGTCATTTTGAATGACCAGTTAACTTGAGCTGCGCTAAAATGAATATAAATTGAAAAATGCATGTTTACTGTTAATTACCGATGAAATTTAACATCGTCTGTGTTCAAATTGGAACTTTTGATGTTTTTACCACACCACCGAATAGAACAGTACGTAATTACGCCGTGGGTGTCGTAAGAGTCGACTCTGGGAAAGGGTTAGTGTACTGTGGGCGATGGGCTAGCAACCTGGCACTGCAATATCACGTTTAACCATCTAGATACCCTGAAATTGCTAGACGTGGCACTGAATTTTTGAATTCATGTGCTCTGCCTACCCCTCTTGGGAATACAGGCGTGATGTATGTAGTAGATGTAGAATAACTTGAGGAGTTGCACGCAGATCTGTTGTTGGCTATGTACTGTTTCTGTGACAGTGACAGTACAGTACACGTTAGTATATTGAAATCAACAAACTATTTGCGGACCGGGGTTGCGAACATTGTTTCTCTATGCAAGGCAAGCATTTTTAAATTTATACACTAATCTAATAAATCTAAAACAAAATTATGAATTACGTCTAACTAAAGCTGATATAGCAGTGCGCAATTTTTTATGACCGACATGACCTAATTTACCTGCTTTGACTTAGGGTGAAAGAAAGGGACGACATATTATTGTCATTTCTACGATTACCTTTAACCGTGAATAAATGAGCACAACTTCCGGCTATATCACGTGGTAGTAAAATGAGTCAAAATTGTTCTAAAATTATTTTTCTTTAACAGCACTTATAACTATAACTTATTATGTTACCCATCAAGCATTAAATATAGGATAAATGCCCTGAGGTGAAAAGCCAGCATTGTGCGGTTCATCATGGATTCATCATGCACTTCAGATCCGGACAGAGATACGGAGAAAATAAGTACGACGAAATAGGAATAAACAACGAGTCGATGATGTAATTATTTTATTTCCATAAAAACAAATTGATCACAGGTTTACAAAAATACAAAACTTATGAACTAAAGCTACAACATCAATGAAAACTATAAAACTATCGATACTACATATCTACCTAGCTTGGTATGTACTTCAAATATTTTTGTATATTTTTCATTTTTAAATGCTAGATAAGATTTATCTATGTACCTATAATTATAATCTATTAAAGATGGTAGAAAAGAAAATCTATTCATAAATTTACTAACGTAATTAGCTCGTCGAAAAAGTGTGTTCAAATTATTTAATAACACATGCGGAAGTCTTTTAATTAAAAGTCATTTTACTACTGACTCCGCTTACAAGTCATTTTATTTCTTTTTTAATTAACAAGAATTGTCTTTATTTTATTTGTATGTTATGTAGTACCTTAAATGTCATAGCTCTAGAAACGTTTATTTGATTCTTGATAATACGGTTACTAGCGCCCTCTCTCTTCAGTTCACGAAAAAACGTGAGCATTAACGTGCCATTTTTTAGTTAAACTTTGGCCACTAGAGTAGCACAAACTAACACTAGTATCTATAATGTCAATGTATGTAGCGCTTCCTGGTCATTCACTCAAGTCTCTGTAAGAAGTGTGAGACAGAGATAGTCTTATTCGACCATTTTAGAAATCAGTAGGGATTGAAGAACCCTTTTGTGGGGTGGCTCGGGAAACCCATTTGTACGAATGAATGAGTCAGGGCTGATTGCACAGATACAGCCAGGGCTTATTCGATTAGCTTTTGTTTTCTGGTTACAATCTATATTCATAGCGTTGTATTGTTACTATTTAAGTGAATAGGGGTTTCTCTAGCGTAATAATAAGTTGGTAATACGTGCAAAACACCCAGCACTAAACATTTATCAGCTATTAACAGGTCCGAAAAATGTACACGTGTTCTTATTACCTCGACATTAAGGTAGTGAGTGTACTTTAGGCGTGTCGATATCTTATTAATTCTAATTATAATAACTCATATTTCAATCTCTCTCACAATTTGCTATATCTATGACTAAATTTGCATTACTCCTGAACCAGAATTAAGTGACGAATATGAATTAAAAGAGGGCGCCATTTATTTATTTTATTCTAGACAGTGCTTCGTTAAGATTATGGCGGTAATTTTTGCATAGGAATACTTTGTCCCCCATTTATAGTTTCGGTTTAAACGTCAAAAGCATATGACGTCTCTTTCTTTCCCGCTTGATTAGAGTGGGAATACTTTTCCTAAGGGATAAAAAATAGACTGCTGCTATAGCTGTATTTCCAAGGGTAGGCAGAGCGAATGCGACGGCATATAATGTGCTAGAAAATTAGGTGCTGACTCAGGATCGATAGGTATGTGATTAATGTTATTAATGGTGTTAATTATGAATTAATTATTTAAGTAGTTAATGGTATTATTTTCCATTCAAAAACTATTTAGAATTGGATTTACCGTGAAATAATAAATGACTGATTCATTCATTATTTCCTTAAATAATGAACTAAGTAATTTTAATAATGATTTCCATTAATTAACAATAATACAAACAATCGATCTTTACAATATTCGTTTCCAATTTTCTAGCATTCTGTATAGACAAATCTTTCCGTGTGCCCTGTGCGTTACAATAACATCTCACCATTTCTTCCATTGATGTCGTGAGAGGCCATTATAAGTAAAGGTACATTTTAGGCGATAATACTAACAACACGTCATTTACCTTTAAAACCTCAAAAATATGAAATAATTATAGTTTTGTCTACATAGTGTTTTGTATGCCCTGTCTACCCTATTTCGGGATATCGAGTAAAACTCGCATCGTTGTATCTAACATTTCTCACTCTGAGGTTTCAGCGGCTTAAAATCAGCATTCCCACTTAAATACGCATCAACAAAATTCTGCACAGAGTCTGTGGTGATCTCATCCCCATATTTCATGGTCACCATCCTCTGTTTGGGGAAGTCTATGGCAGTCAACAGTGGTACTGCATCATCTAGCCCTATATGTTCGCGTAGCATATCCGCGCTGTCTGTCCCATCGATTCCTATGTAGAACATGACGTGTTTAAACGGTTTCTTCTTGATCTTGGAGTGAGATCTGGAGGTTGGGTAGTCGAAGTCCATGGTTTCATCGTCCGAGGAGTTCTGGTAAGGGCAGAAGCCAGGGAACTGTATGCTGCACTCCTCGTAGTAGGACTCCGCGGACGGCGTGAGGACTGATTCGGCGAATTCAATTTCGGAGTCCTCGTCGTCTGTTGAATAAAATAATGCGTGTTTAGTTCATCGATAAATACCTGCTATGGTGTTACCGGAAAAGTCGATCGATCGTCGTTCGACGGGATCGATCGATGGTAGAATGGAATAGCCGACGTCGATTGACAGTTTCTACCAGATCAATATATTGTCAATCGACGGTATGGATCGATGGTAGAATGAAATAGTAGAATGGAATATGGCCAGGGTTAATCGATCAGCGTCGACCGGAACTATCGACCGGCAATCGATCGGTCAGATCTGTCGATCAATAAAAGTTCAATGCACATTCTCTATGTTCTCTATGCTGCAATTCCTATTTATTACAGACTATTGTGTCAATTAAATACAGTCAGTATAGGTTTTAATGAATTACCAATGAACAGCACGACGGCAGGATGTCGAGCCATCTTCAGCAACGCTTGCTCTGTCAGCACTGCCACTGGCCGCTGCGCCCACGGGAAGTTCTGCAACACACATTTTGATTTTGGAATCGAACTCGCTTTCTTAATTTATAACGGTTCACGCCAGTATTTTTTTAATTGTGGGCCTATTTTTTAATTGCAGATACCAAAATTGAAATTGTCGGTGTTGCCTGTATTTGCAGTTTTAAAATAGTGATGCGCTTCCTCTATCGATTTCTGTTGGTTAGTTATTCGCAAAATAATCTTATAGATTTCGAAATTTGTTTGACAAACCATGTATCTGATGTATCTAAGGTGCAAACACTGTCGATGGTTTGGAGGACAATAGGTAAAATTGCGATATCATTATTTGCATTAAGTGTATATTCAGCTAATATTCATTACAATGGCGCCTATGCTTAAGGTAACTGTGTCTGTGTGGCAGATCCCCAAACATAACCAAAAGTGACTAGTTAAACTCACCAGCCCCAAAGGATCAGCAGCCAGATGCTGTCTCCCATTGGCCGTGAGCACTTTGCCAGCGGCGTCGGTGATGACGAGCGCGGGGATGCCGGCCACCCCGAGCGCGGCCGGCAGCGCGGCCCGGGCCTCCGACGCCTCCCAGGGCACCGCCAGCGCCCCCACCGGGGCCACGGACTGCACTGTCCGCGTGAAGGATTGCTCGCTCCTGTGACAAGATCGGTTTATCCTCCATAAAGACATGTACCTCATCAAGCCTCATTGGTAAGCTTGAGGTAGAGCTTGAGGTGAGGTAGGCCGACACGATAAAGTGACATACACGTCTATTCTGACCTACCTACTTATCTCGTTTCATCCACATTCATCCATCTTTTCATTATAAATGTCGTTGGTTTCTGATACTTCTAATGCAGGCTGCGGGCTACACAAGTAGGGGCAGCGCAGACGACAGACTTTTGTGCGGCGCAATAAAAACTCTGAATGGAAACTGTCTGCTCGCCATTCAGAATTTTTATTGCGCCGCAGACTCGATCGCACAAAAGTCTGTCGAATGCGCTGCCCCGTAACGATATACAGGCTAGCCGGAAATTGATCGTAAATATTTTAACCAGTGGTCGGGTATAAGTACTTTTCTGAAAACCTCAGTGAAGTTTTTTTTCGTATACTGTATAGTAAGGATTGAACTGTACAAAACAGATTTGCGCAGTGATATCGATCGTGTGTATGCGAAATAGTAACGATAAGATAACTATGGTGGTGTGACAGACAGATGGGCAGATGTCCTAGTGAAAGGGGGTCTAGTTTTTAACCTTTGGATATGGGACCCTAAATAACACAGTCAAAAATAATGATTTCTAAGCTCCAAGGTCAATTATCTACGGCCACATCGAGCCTAAATACATCGATTCCCAATTCGTATCAACACTGGACCACTCTGCATCATTAATCTTTGCCACAACACAAGCAACGTGTGCGTAATCGGGTGAAATATCAGCACACAAACATACCCCTTGTGGCTGTAGCATTAATAAGGGATGAATTGATATGATTGTATCGGAATATTCGGGGATGTGTTATGGTAATGTGAAATTTGATGAAGATATGAAACAATTAATTGCGGGGCTGGATATTGGATTCTGAATGTTAGGTACATTACTCTTATTATAAGTATCTACCAGAGTGCTTTTTAGTAAAAGCGAAAGTAACTGCGTCTGTCTGTACCACAGAATTATATCGAAATAGATATCGCGAGTTCGTGCGGATGAAAACCAAGCGTGCCATTTTTTCTCTGCCTACTGTAAAGTCGCATATAAGTCTATGGTCTGTACGCATTACATAATATAAACTGCGCTGTATTTACGTTAACCGCCGAATCAATTGCGACGAAATTTGGCATATATTTGGAATACATACTTGTCACTCTAACAATGTTTTTTTACTTTAGTTTTACAAAACATTAAAAAAACTGGCAAGCTTCGACCGCCCGTATGCAAATTAACTAAGTTAGGCAATCAAATCACTTGTTCAGAAGGTTACTAACAATTTCAGACTAGCATTAACTTCCCCCAAAAGGCCACACACCTTTGTGCCCGTAATTACAGAGCATCTCACCTACATCAAGCGAAAACAGCAAATTCTAATTAAAACTAAACTACACCAAAACTAAAACTGGCAACATCCTTTGTTCTAGCGGGCCGCAGCCGGTAGTACGCAGTTCACTCACAAGATGGCGTTTTTACGGCTAAAGTTTTCTCATAACCCCGACTGTACCAACCTAACGGATATTGGTACACGGATTACTGATATTAATTTTTCGAAGTTTGTTTTTATGTTGTTTGCATGTTTGTTTGGGATTTATGAGGTATTTTACTTTATTAGATTGTGGAATATGAAGCTACTTGTCCCGTGTGGTGTTGGACTTAGAATAACAGAATAACACCTATCTATTTCTTCTAAATAAATTTCGACTAAAGAAATAAGTTAAGGTATGCTTTAGGCGACAGGCTAGCAACCTGTCACTATTATTTATACCTCTTTCAACAATATTTAAACCAAAAATTACCTATGGTAAAAGCGACTACGAAGCGTGAGTTAGTCATGGTTTTAACTTTATTACGTTTTGTGTTCTAAGTATACCCAAACGGGTATACAGGCGCGATGACCTGATGACTATGAAGTCACATTAATTGTCTGTGATATTAACTTATGTTACTTTTTCAGTTTTAGCGTACACTACACAGGTAAGGTAGCAGAATCCGATATTTCCGATACCTTCACTTACATTATACTCGTAGATAACATGGTATTGTATGCATCTTTGAAGTGGATGGAACCGATCCGCGATCGAACACAATGGTTTGCGCGGAGGCGGGTCGTTGTGTTCTGCAGATCGTAAACTACCGTCTTGGCGCAGTGTTGCCAGTTTTGTCAACTTAGCTCATCTAGGGTTGCACGTCTCGTCTTGTAATATTTCAACCATAAATTATAGTACAGAAAAACTATGAAATGACACATCATGTAGTTACGAGATAGAGGTATAGGTGGAAGGCAATATACTTGGCAAGTGGCAGAGGTAAGTTCGCGCTTTGCTTTTTCCAGGTAAACTTAAAACTTAAACACTTAAAGTCTTGCCGAATTTATTACCGACCACTGTATTTGTAATTATTTTAATACGTTAGTCTTAAAATAATTAACGGTTTAATTTACTACGCTAAGTAAGTAAACACTTTATTGTACATAAGGAAAAGAACACAAAATACAAAAACAAAAATTAAATACAAATGAAATGGCGAAGTACAAAGGCTACGCTACGGCTAGGTACGTTATGTATTTTAATTCAATAAATAACAATTCGTAGTGTTTTGGACTTGCTAATTTTGTGTTACAATACAATAACACTGATTATTATTCACCACGATAAAATAAATTGGTAGAAATTTTACTACGTAAGCTTGGCAACCCTGCAGTGTCGCCAGCTTATCTGGCATCGGCCGGATATCGTTTGTCCCGAAGTTTGTCCGTCCAACTTTGCGCATTACGGCTAACTGCTGCTACTATTGAATAAATTGCTACTATCTTTTGTAATCTTGGACTTATAAGCTTATGCCACAATAAAATCAACGAAAGTTTGTGTTGTTCATGCACAAAGAAAATTGCCATTGATACCACTTTCATAAATTACTAATAGGCTTGTTTACTTATTTAAAGATGAAATATTATAGGACATTAAGAACTACGAATATGAAAAAAGTTTTTATCGTAAAAGTGCTGCGTCACTGGAAGACGAATATGTTGGCTTCTCGAAGAGACTAAATCATTGATTCCCAAAGTGGGCGATAACGCCCCCTTGTGGGCGCTGCAGACCTAAAGGGGGGCGGTAAGAGACTTAGAAAAAAATGGGAGTTATGTTTTATACTGGTTTTTAAGTAGGTGAAAAAATAGGGGGCGCTAAAAAATTATTTATTCTCAAAGTGGGCAGTAGACCAAATAAGTTTGGGAACCTATGGACTAAATCCTCGCGTGGCATAAAATTACAACAAACAATTCACTGTATTTTTATTCTATCGTGTCTGATGTAATCTTTGCACTGTACCGCAGTGAAAATAAGACAGTTTGACAATGACAGTTGATTAAAATGGTAATGAATAAGTTTCGAATCGACCACAATTGGAATTTTTACACCATATATATGACCTGCATCAACCTGGGTTGGAAATCAAATATGTGACTTTTTTGTAGCGCAAGATGCCTGCTGTCAAGCTGTTATATGCAGCTTAGTAATTTAGGTTTGAAAGTAGTGCATAAAAAAATACACCACCGTGAAAACGCAAGATCGGAAGGCGTGAATTGCCATGGCTCCTAAATATCAGGTAGTTGATAGGCTTTAAGTCCTCATGTTCAGACTCGCTTTTGACAGGGTGGAATATAAAGAACTGATTGTCAACCTTTAGTCATGAAGTGGCACTATAATAATGAGAAGATACGATTCACTGTTATGTAAATACCGCGAAATTCTTTCCGTTCCCGTCTGATGCGGATCGTTTGGAGTAAATAGCGCAAGCTTCAGTCTCTTGATGGTTCTGTTGAATTATTATATCGAGCAACCAACACACGAAATTTATAGGCCTTCTGAATATCTATAAAAGTTTCGTTCAAAGAAGCGTACCACTTTACTTACATAATTTTTTTTTTTTTTTCATCTATATTCAACTACGAGTATTATGGTCAACACAGACTGGTTCGTTCTATTTCTAAGATTTTCTTCTCAAGTAATTAGACGCCGCTTGTTTATTTTAATAGTAAAATTATGCGGACTCTACAAAAGCTTAATAAAATTCTGTTTGGCTGTCGGACTTGCCCGTATGAATTCTAAAACGCCATATTTCTCAAGGGAGAGTATCTTACCCGGGCAGTATCAAGCTCGCGAGTTATATAAATGCAAAATATCACGAAGATTGCTATCATTGGAGATGAAACTGAGTTGTTTTATTTTTATTTTTGTAAACTGAGCGTATCAAATGAGAAAACAATTAAGTGAAGCATAATTGTTCGTATTTTGCAGTTTACGATGTAGTTGAGGAGTCTTTAAAATCTGATTACTGTTGTTCTAATTTCTGTTTTCCTGTGTTGTGTAGAGTTGGAATAACGCCTATTAATTTCTTTCCGTGGATATGTAATGTAAGAAATAGCTTTAGGTGCAAGGAAGGTTAGCAACCTGTCACTCTTTTTTACTATCAAAATTATGTTAAAAGTGGCAGTGAAGCGTGAAATAGTCATGGTTTTGACTATATTACGTCTCGTGAGTCCGGTTAACCCCATTTGAGAACACAGGCGTGATGTTGATATAGATAATGTCTAGTGTGTGTTTACCTTCGATCAACAATACAACTAGATAGAACATCGCCTACAAAAACAAAGCGAGAAAGCGGCACATGCTTCCTATTTCTACGTTACGTAGCCAAATGAGACAAAATATTTTTTATGAACGTCATATAATTTTAGTAAATTGAACCTTATCACACAGTACAAAGACTCTTACCATAATTCTTAAGAACGGCATATAATTTTAGTAAATTGAATCTTATCACACGGTACAAAGACTCTTTATCTGACGAAAACAAAATGCAATTTCTCTATTGCACACATCATTGACAGTATGCGTCAAAACCAAACCAGTCCAGAAGAGCTATGTCAAAATTAATTCAAACAAATAACAACTTCAATTCTAAGCCGTAGCTAAGCCGTAGCATTCAAATTTCATTGCCATCTCAGCGTTTTGGAATTGACGCAAGACTCGACAATTGTAGAACATAGAATAATGAGGAATAGTGGAGTCGCGCTTATGAATTATATTATTTATTTTTCGATTGTAAAACAAACTAATTAAATGCATACATACATATACTCACGCCTGTATTCCCATGAGGGGTAGGCAGAGCACATGGATTCAAAAATGAGGTATATTAATACGTTTTATTATGTCTGTTTCTTGTCTAGTAGTTCGTTTTAGCGTTCTTTACTACCAACGGACAAACTTCAAGAAATAAGATACTTATCACAGTAGATGTAATCTGAAAATCTTTAATTTCCACTCAATATGTAGTTACGTAATAAACCAAATATATTTTTTGCAATTATCAACTTATATTAAACTAGCTGTGTGCGCGACTCCGTACGCGTGGAATAGTGACCAATTTTCCCCATTTTTTCCACATGTTCCACTATTTCTTCGGTCCTATTGGTCGCAGCGTGATGTTTTATAGCCTAAAGCCTTCCTCGATAAATGGTCTATCCAACACAAAAAGAATTTTTCGATTCGAACCAGTAGTTCCAGAGATTAGCGCGTTCAAACAAACAAACAAACAAACTCTTCAGCTTTATTAAATTTGTAGTTACAGAACTGACAGTGACATATCTGACGGCATTGAAAAATGCGGGGAAAACGGGGAAAATTTGTCACTATTCCACGCGGACGGAGTCGCGGGCACAGCTAGCATCGATATATAGAGAAAAACATTCTTTCAACTGCAAAATTAAGTCTATCTAGTTCTATTTAATTTCACCGTCCCGGTGTTTGTCTGTAATAAAATCTTGCAAGTCAAATTTGATGCACTTCCCGATTACCGATTGAGCTGATTGGCATATTTGTGTAAGATCGATAACAATGCAATAATTATGGTACCATCAGCGAGCTGGTCTGATGATGAAGATGGAAGGTGGCTATAGGAACTGCTGAATGCAACAAGATAACCTTATCGTGTTTAGTCTCATTGAAATGACTCTAATGAGCAACTAATGTCTATGATACCAGCTAGCAGGTCTGATGATAAAGACGGAAAAAGACGGAAGGAGGCTTTTGGAACTGCTAAGCGCAACAAGATAACCTCATCGTGTTTAGGCTCTGTCTGATGATGGACACTGAAGGTAGCTAGAGATATAAAGTTAATACCTTGTATTGAATTTTTTATACATAACGGTACTTATGTACCTAAAGTTTATATTTTTAGGCAAGGTGTCTATTGCTGGATTTCATAAATAAAAATACCACATTCCGGATATATCACATTTATCAAAATGATCCGAACATAATATAAGTGTTTTTAGCCGGCCTGTAAAAAACATCTCTTCTTTATCTAGCCATAATTGAGATCCATTCTGCACACGTAAACGGATTGCTCGGAAAGCTAAAATAAAAAAAAGAGCGCTAAGTAGCTAGTTATCTCATGAGAGTTCAACAAACAGACACCAAAGTAGCATTAATTAATTTTAAAATTCTGGTAACAAATAAATTTTACAAAGTACAAATCTACTCCATGCATCTACTGTTCAGTTACAGCCAATTTTGTTCCAACATTGGCCAAACATTTAATATCGGCAATTTTAATCAAAATTTAATATTATCTGTTAGTTTAAAGCTAAAAATATAACTTATTGTACATGTACTTACCGAAAGTAAGACACTCCAGTCGATAAATTGTTTTTTCGGGCATTATTTTTGCAGCATTTAAATGCACATTACGGCATTTTGACATTTGTGACACGTGTTGACGTTGGCTGTGTTTCAACCGAACTAAATAAAATAATAGCTCACTTTTGAAGTGGGCTTTAATTCATAGAGACGTATTTTTTGCGCTGACCCGATATCTAGTTGTATTGTTGATCGAAGGTGTTTACAGAATGTCATAGTCATTTTGAATACTTACTTATTGCATCAATTACATGTAAAAAAATACTTTTTTAGTATGTAGGTGTATACATATTTGTGCTTTAGAATAATCAAACAAAATATTAGTTTCTTGTGTTTGTGTATTAATTTAGTTTATGTCGATAAAGCGGCTCCAGTAATTTCAATTTTCCGCCATCTAAATCTCAAACAACCTTTAAAGTCACATACTCTAAGAAAATTGACTGCAAACGTGAAATATAGCCCCGAAAAGTAATCCAAGCTCTCCGAGATTCGCGCCAAATCGCTGGAATGGCCGTCATGGCGGGAATGATAATATTTTCCCGCCATAACTCTTGCACGCACCATTTACCACGACGCAGCTTTTGGCGCGGATTAAGACTCAATGCCCTAAATAAAGAGCTGAAATTAAACGCACGTGCGATAAAAATAATCGTTTTATTAAAGTTAATAAAATTAATAACGTTATTTATGGACTGCATTAAAAATAAGCGACGCATTTGACTACCAGCCTTAAAAAAACAGTGTTGCACGTCTAAACAAATAAATCTACCAATGGTAGCAAACTGCCGACACTAGCAGCGTAGTAAGTAGGTAACAATCTAATTCAGTTTAAGTAATGGAATCGGGGCCCAGTCGGGTTTGGGGTTCCGGGTAAATAACGCCGTAAACCGGGCTAAACCGGGGGAGTTTTATCAGCCGCGATCCGGGTGAACGTGCCCGGGTAATAAACGGCTGCTGTTTTTATTGCGTTTTATATGAAGCATAAATTGGGCCGGTGTTATTTCAGTTTATGACGCCACTTTGCCGCCGGCACTTAACGCGCGCTGTAGTAAAACGGCCTATGAATTATTTACATAATTTAAGCTTATCTGTGCTAAATGTCGCATGAAGTTTTAGTATCAGCTTTACGCGCGGGTCCTATTACAAAGTTGGTTTATCACCACCCGTGTTAATTATTCTCGCAAGATACTGACAATAACAAGGTTGAGGAGAGACAAAGTGTATATGCTAGGTTTCTCTTATGTCTCTCAGACTTCAGTTCATAATCACAATTGATTCATGTCCTACATGTACAACATTTTCCATTATTACTACTAGCTTGAGTCTACATTGTTGGATATTAAAATACAAATTCAAAACAGAGTTTCTCTAGGAGATACAAACATAGGAAGCAGACTATACCTATATGTATTTAATTTCTTGTGACGACTTTTCTTACCAATATTTTTTCCCTGGGTGCCCCGTTTTATGCATATTAAGATAATGCTTTAAATTAAAATGGAATATTCCAAGCCATAATCCCCTCCACGCTTGCCAAACCCTACGTCTGCTTTTCTCGCAAGAAATATCTCACGGAAACGCTTACAAATCTTATTAGAGTTTAAATCCGACTTTTCCGCCGGCAACTGCATTATGCAGAGGCCTGATTAGAGCGTCTCACCTCATGCCTCATTTAGCGCGACGCTTTGATCTTAGTTGCGCGCTAGAAAAAAGCCGAGTGTTGCCGAATGTGAAAAAGTCGAGTACGTGGTAGATATTTTGAAGTGGTGGGAATAGTAGAAATAGATTCTTTGCAACTTAGTTTTTAGTTTTAGTGTTAGTTTGAATGTTGACCTGTCGTCGCCATTGTATAAATATGTATTACTTATTTTTTGGTATCACATGAAATGAAAAGATAGAGCTTTTGGTAAGCCTGATAGTAGTTACCATTTATTATACCAAATATAAGTACTTAAATAACAACTAGATTCAAAAGCCTGAAATTGAAGCGAGTTAAGAGGCTTTTTACTGCAAACATCCGTTTTCCTTTCAATATTTTTTCATGATCCTTGTGTGGCCGACTGTGTCGCTCTTCGCAAATCATCTACCAAAGTACCTAATGCAATATTTAACTCATATAATTATAATAAACATTTTCTACATTCATGACATAATTTTCCTACTATAGGTTCAGGCTCCATAAACTGAACATTGAGAGACCTATTTCTTTAGTCGCCTTCTCTTCTCGCCTCTTACCACATCCGCAGAAAAAAAGGAGTGATAAAATTCTTCCCAATTAGACAGTTATAATATAACCTCCTGTTTTTTCTTAATGAGTCGGTAAGGCGAAATTCCTAAACCGCACTCGCTCAATAAATTAAATAACCATTAAAGCAAGTCAAGTTAATGTTACCAGTTCCACTTTGTAACATTAGCCAACACATAATTACTCCCTACCATTACAAACTCGAGCAGACATGACGTCAATGCAGGCTCGACAGGTACCTTGTACCCTGTCTACCCCCCTCATAGATTGGGGGGTCCGGAGGGGCAAAAATAGATCGCAGGTGCCACGATCACAGTAATGATAACTGATAGGGGTTGAAAAAGTTCGATTTTCGTTGTTTTTTGGGGTACTTTTAGTCCATCTGTCTGTCTATCACGACCTTTATGGTGTTGCTCATGGCTCATGTGAACTTAAAATAACTCCTTTATATTTTTATGTACATGTCGTAGGGGTATGCTTCAGGCGACAGGCTAGCAACCTGTCACTATCAATACCTCTTTGATCAATATTTTAACCTAAAATTACGCAAAAATGGTTACGAAATGTGGCAACATTATTTTTGAATTTGGAAGTAACTGAGAATAATTTTAAACAAAAAAAAAACCGACTTCAAATTAGCTTTATCCTGAAAGGAAACTTCTGTTTATGTACGTATTTACTAATCGTCAAGTAGGTATACGTATACGTAGCTCTCAGCAGATTCAAGGCTTTAGGAGGAGTAGCTCTATCTGATTTAGAACCCTCTAAACTGTTAAGTAAACC
>BHDV01003311.1:0-13925 GCA_005406045.1 Adoxophyes honmai | reverse complement strand
AAAAAAAAAAAAAAAAAAATACAGCCGAATTGAATACCTCCTTTTTTCGAAGTCGGTTAAAAATACGTTTAAACTACGGCTTATTTCGAGTTTAGATCGACCTGTTCCGGGCTCGTCCGTAGATCTTTGAAGCCGCGGCGACTGCTCAATGCACGCGACCAGTAGTCTCATATTCAGAACTAAGTCCCGCTTGTTACTTAAATTAATTGACGACACACTTAACCAAGAAATTCAACCGCAAATTACGTTTTGTAAAAGATGCGAATCCTTTTGTTATAAACCCGGAATAAAAAGGTTATGAAGTCATAACAGCCTGTCATCTACAACACACCTTAATCGCCCCTCACAACATCCACGAAAGAAATTGAGAGGTGTTATTCTCAACCCAGTACATACCACACGGGCACTAGAAACGCTATTCTGTTCATAAAGATGTTAGCAACTCGCTTTCACGTTTCAGACTTGCTCACAGTACTGGCAATACTGTTATTAGGGTATTTACCGTGTCAAGATTGTCCCATTTCGCAATATGACCCCAATAGGCGACATAAAGGAAGTTTAATCTGCGTTTATGAGTCAGTAAAGATAAAAATAGAGTGAACGTGGTTAACGGACTAACTCGTAACGTTTTACTGGCTGTTAAGTTGCATTCTTACTTAGCCGGACTATTGATTACTGTTTAGGAGTTAATTAACGTAATATCACGTTGGTTAATTTAATTGTTTGTTGTTGTGTGCTTGGAATTGAATATTACGGTAGCGGAGGGAGTCTTTTAACTGTTATTAGGTGTGTTCTGTTCAGATAAACTTGGGCATCTTTCTGTTGTGTTTGTTTAACAGTACGTCCTAATTTTCAATTTGTCGACGTTACTAAAGATAGTAAAAGTTAACATTATCTGTTATTTTCCTATCTCTAGTAAGCTGAACCATCGATAGATTGGATATTGGGACCGTCTGTAAAATCCCACAAACCTACATAGCTAATACATTGTGATAACTAAGTAGCTCAATGTTTCTATGGATGTAATGGGGGTAAGATCACACACCACTTTTTCCGTGGTAAAGCAATTCTCAAACCTACCCCCACCACTTAAAACCATGCCAAGTTAGGCGCAGCGCAGACGACAGAGTTTTGTGCGATCGAGTCTGCGCAGCAATAAATTGTCTGAATGGCGCGGTGACAGTTTCCACGAAACTCTGAATGGAAATTCCTGGAAGCTGTCACCGCGCCATTCAGACAATTTATTGCTGCGCAGACTCGATCGCACAAAACTCTGACGTCTGCGCTGCGCCTTAGATTCCGGGGACTACACTTTTGGAATACGTACGGTGACCGCATTAGGTGAACAAGTCCGTGTAATCACCGCTAAAAGAGCCCAAAATCACTGAACCAATATTTTCTCCAGGACTACCAGTACCGGCCAATGGCTCTCCAATCCTTCCCGTTCGGGAATAGCCCCGACATCATCCGCTCCATCGCCAGCAAGAACTGGGAACTCAGCAACAACCTGTCGCCGATGACCTTGGCTGGAGAACTGCGCCCCGACGTCGTCAAGAGATTCGACCCGATGCTGCAGACTAATATTATTGGTAAGTGTTTCCGAAAACTGTTTTAGTCTCGTGCTGGATGTAGCACCCTAGCTCCACCTGTCCTTGAATAGCAGAACTAGACAATCCTACATCGCGCCAAAGGGTTTCGAAGACCGGTTGCATAAATACAACTTCCAACTTTGTCTCTGTGGACTTCGATCCCAAGGCATAACTGCCTGGGGAGAGATCTCTAATGGAGTCTTACCCACATGGTATTTCTAAAACCTGGAAAACCAGCCATTGATGGTATAATCTTTAACCCTGACCAATCAGAGAACTGCTGAGATATATTCATATATTCAGCAGTTCTTCGCCTCATCGGTTCAGGAAGTCTCTGCCTACCCTTACGCATCATACATAGAGTGACGCCTCTTTCCAACAAGAGTAGACAAAGAATACTTTGTTCCACTTCGTACGATCCTGACATGTCTCCGTTACATTCGTTAATCTCTTCAAACATGCCAGGAGCACAAAAATACCTACATGGACTACTACCAAAACATAAATGATGCGAATTTGTTAAGCGGCTAGTACACATTCGCCGGTGTTGGGCCAAGCTTCGCAATCGGGCCAATCACGGTCCGGCCAACACACGCCAACACCCCCTGTACACATTGGAGTTGGCCTGCATTGGGCCAGCATGGGCCAATGTGTACTAGCACCCTTAGGTACTCATTAAAATAGGATCTGACGAAAGCTCTGCGTCTCAGGTCGGGTTTGATCTCTATGAAAATAACAAGCGATAAAGTCTTTGACATATTGATACAATTTCACTTTCATGTTCCAATGGTAGGTGCCTTACACGACTTGTTAGTATTCTATTACCAACTACAACTGTCTTTTATGCTAGAAAAATATAGTACAGATGTAGTGAGAAACTATTTTCCTTCGTAATTTTTCGGAAAACTTCGTATTTATCGTACTCTCTCAAAGAGCTTCAGTACCCATCTTAAAACCGTAGGGGCAAGTCGCTTCAGCAGACCAATATATATATAGAGTGGATAATACGCAATCCAAATATTCGCTATAGTATCATTATTTTCAAATTACTTAAAAAAAGGTTGTATAGCCATGCTAAAACCTCGAAAACGGTTAAAAAAACCAGTCCAAGAAAATTATATTTAATATTAACCTGTATCATATCGGAAAATATCATATTCAAAAATAGCAACAACTCAGAGTATTCTGGCAAAGTTTTATTTTGTTGTCCTTTTAATTAATGTTTTAAAGTGGAGATAATGTTTGGTTTACTAGTGACAATAAAACTGAGTTGATATTTTCAAAGTTACAGGAAGTGGTTGTAACATCTCTATATTATACAATCACATTATTCATTTTGACATTTGACACTAAACAATAAAGTTCCATATTAATGGATATGAGAATGTCACTGATTTAATACGATCATTCATTGACAGTTCGGATGTCATCGTATTCCGATAAAGATCCGAGTTTTCCCGAAGGAAAATAGTTTCTCACTACATCTGTACTCCGTTTTTTTTGGGTTGAGAATTTCAACGGACACAATTTGAAATTATCTCTGGAATTCATTCGTAAAACTGGAAATGATTTATGCAAATACACTTAACATTGTTTGTTATAATGTTCTTAAATCAAACATCATCATAATTTGCGCCGATATCTTGGGATTACTCAAAAATGTGTAAGGATTTGACAGTTAAATTTCTCAACCCAAAAAAACGGAGTATAGAACAAGATATCAGGTGGCGTCTTTTGTAATAGCTAAAGGTAAACGCTGTAACAGTAGGTACCTATATATGTATAGGTACTTATATTACCTTTTGGAAAGTATTTTGACTTAACCTCTCGTATGCTACGGAGCAGATCTGCTCCATTTTAAGGATATATTTTTTTTATTTTTATTTTAATCACCATAATTTGTAGATATTGAAACAGAAGAGGCTCGAATGCAGTATATTTTTCCTTTCCCGCATACGAGGGGTTAAGTACTACAATGACACATCGTTAACTTTGTCAGAAAAGCTTGTGCAGACAAAATATTATGACGCCTACAAACCTACTCTTTGATGAGAAACGGTTCTTTTACGCTCGTCTGCAGTATTAATGTTGAATAGCAGAGCCATTATTCTTGAACGAAATCAACTTTAATGTCCTGACCACTAAACGTAACCGACTTCTGTTGAATCGCGCGAAACGGAAAGTGGACCGTGAAAGATACATTAAATTTTTACGATATAACTTTTGTATTTTATATTGGGGACCTTTCAATCTCACGCTGGTCCAGCCAAACGACTAGACTTTGGAGAAACGTAGCAATATCATTGTTATTTTTCAAGTTCTTTGTATGAGGACTTATTGATTACCTTGATTTTTTTTTCCCGTACCTAGTTATGTCATATGAAGCGACTTAATAAATAATATGCTTATGGTAGCAACCTGTCACTACAGCACCTCTGACATAAAACCTAAAAAATATATTTGAAATGGCTACGGTACCGGTACCTACGTCAATAAAATTATGCTAGAAATGGCTACCTACTAATGGCCAATGGCCATGGTTGTTTTATGTAGCGTTTCGGTGTGCTCTGCCTACCCCATTTGGGAATAGGTACAGGCGTGATTACTAAATTACCAAAACCCAGTTTTAAACCGTAGCTATCACCCGTAGGTAGGTATTTGTAATCAAAAGGATCTAGGCTTTCGTGACATGTAATCAAATTAAAGATCTTTGTCTCATAGGTAACAACCTTGACGAGTAAATTTAATTAAGAGTCACGCATCAATTAATTATAAATTGTCAAGTCGCGACGCAATATTCAGGGACATGAACGCGCTTACAGCCGCCATGTCTTGAATACAAATTTCAGAGTCGAGCGCTTCTATTTTCCTTCGAGGCTCATTTTGTAAGTCGTGATGTGAATATTAAAAAGCCAGTCTATTTTTAACTTGGATAGCTAAACAGTTTTAGGAATAAGGTAACGTTCCTTCACCCTCTTTCGTATCATCATCATCATCAGCATATAGTAACTCCTATGTTTCCCAAATAGGGTAGGCAGAGCACACAAAACGTGAAATAGACATCATGGTTATGATTAAGTCGTATAGTCCAAGAGGATATCTTTTTGTAGGTATTATTTTACTTAAAATTTGCAGGATTCCAAAACTATGAGAAGCTTTGAACCATAAACTTAAAAAAAACCATTTTACGGATTAGTAGGTACAATAAATAGGAGAACTGTAATATTTGCGCAATTTTTGCAAAATTCATTGTTTTTTCAGGCACATCCGACTACGACCGAGATGGGCCGATCATCACCGAAGAGGAATACGAAGAGATGATGGACAAACTAAAGGCAGCTGACACCCTCTACACGGAGTATACGCTCGAAGAAATCATCTACCAACTGGCTAAGGCAAGACCAACCAAAGTTCCATTGCAATTTAATCTTCTTTGCATTCTTTCTTAATTTTGTTTTCTATTTTCTCAAACATGCTATGAAATACATAATGATGTTGGGTTCCTTAGAATAAGTCAGATACCACGTCACATTGACGTCCACAATGCGCGCAAAAATCTACATCGTTTTTAATTTGACTTATTTGACAGTTGAAACCGAAAATTGCTTTGAAATGTTTCAATTGACACTGAAACTGTCAAATTAAAAACGATGTAGATTTGTGGTGCGTAAGACAAAAGCGCTGCCGAGCAATCCTTCCCACTACTCAACAAATCTTTCCTATACCTTATCGGTTTAGGTAGTTAAAACAATATAAACAATCTTGACATGTTTTTTTGTTGAAATACACAGTCTAAAAATGAAAATCGTTACACTATAGGTACAATTCAATTATGAAAGTAAATGATTTTTTCATACCTTAATTGTAAAATGTAAAGTTTTCGATTTATAAAGTGTACGTTTAAAAAAAAAAGACACGTCAAGATTGTTTACATTGTTTTAACTACCTAAACCGATAAGATATAATTACATCCCATTTGTCTCATGTTATTTTTTGGTCAAACACGTCTAGCGTTATGCTGCTGTCAGGAGTCATTGGCAGTAATGGTCGCTAACCTAAAGCGATCTGTGTTGCCATAAACAAAAGTTGAAGTTGTTATTTTTTAAATGAACAGATGATGTTCTCGCAATCGCTGTCGCGCGACCCGGCGTCGGCGCGTGCGGCCACGCAGCGTTTCATGGCGTTTCTTGAGCGCGAGGCCGAGCGGGGACAGCTCTCACGGACCATCGAGAAGAAAGTACTCGGTGAGTCGATACCTCATCCACTGATTCAAGCTATCAAGGAGTCGATGTTTCAGGCTAGTCTAGCAACCCATCACAATTAGATTAGGTCCCTACTTTATACCAATCCTAAAGCCGCGATTTCACTAGGGGACATTTGTCCCGCGACCTTGTCACACGTCACGAAATTCCCCGTGTAGCCTGACATTAAGGCTGTCTGTCTACTGGAGCGGAGGGAGGCAGAGGAGCGGTGAACGAGACAGAAGTCCACCAATAGAATTGTATTCAATGAAGGGGAGTGGAGATTTTATGCATTTTTTTATCTCGCTCACCGCCCCGCTGCCTCGCTCCAGCGCTGCGCTCCAGTGGACATGCAGCCTTTTTGACAGACGGACGTCCGTTTTTTTCACGGGTCGCGGAACTTGTCGCTAGTCGATGGTCTGCGAGTTCTTCGACAGGCATTGAGCCATGAGTGGTGAGAACGTACATATTACTTCCTCGGGCGACATACTGATGACAACTGGTCAATGTAAGAGTCATATGTAGCGGGACATTGTCCCACAACTTTTGTAAAGACAACTACGTGAAAGTCGGGCGGTTTGTCATGTTCCCTGGTGAAAGCAAATCTATTCAAATGAAAATAAGTACATGTACATACCTACATAGATAGTAGGTACAATAACTTGTTCTGTTCATATTTCAGACGTAATGATTGCCGCCTTAACCGACACTATCGGAGATCACCCGGAACTGATGCAGGCCAGAGACAATCTCGGAATCAACCCTGCCAATCGGTAGGTACTGACCTGTACAGAGTGTACAAGTCACTGGGCTTTGACCATATAGGTATGGTTCTATTATTTTCGTCTTACTCGCTACACATTATCTCGCATCTATGATGCGCCCCATAGTGGGCGCCAAAATGTTACAGGCTCATGGCGCCCAGCATCAAATTTTGATCGTTTGATTTTAAGACGTTTTTATGAATTTACAAAAAAATGTGTCATTTATATAATTTCCTAACTTATTACAAGTATGACATTTGTCATAATAATAGAACAATGGGCGGTATGTGTTTAAAATAAAATAAATGAAACTTGCATGTTTTGATTAATCTTTTACCTACGTAGATTTAGTTTAATAGGCATTTGTATTGGGTTAAACATAATGTCATTCAAATTAGTCCGTTACTTAGTGAGATTATGGAAAAATATGAGGCCCGTGGTTTTTGGTTAACGACAGTGGCGTAGCTAGGTAACCAAGGGCCCTGGGGCAAATGAAAAAATGGGGCCCCACACCTATGTACACTCATCAGTGATTGTGGCGTAGTTAGTATGGGTGGCACCCCCCCCCCCCAGAATTCGATAGAAACGGTTCGGGGGCCCCTTGAGCTCGAGGGCCCCGGGGCACTGCCCCGCCTAGCCCCTTGGTAGCTACGCCCCTGGTTAACGACTAAAAATCGACAAAGGTATACATCATCGAACTTCTGGGGTGGGGGTTTGTGTAGTCTCGCCTTGGTAACCACGCAGTACCGTCACTCGAAACTCTAGACTAGAGCAATGTTGATGCTCGTCATTTCTTGTTTGTCAAATAAAAGAAAAAATAAGTGTACAATATTTTGTGGTGGTCTATCTGACAGACTAAATAGTTTTGTTAATCGGACTACCTAAATAGTTTTTAGTCGGACTAAATACCTAGTTAGTTTTTTTTCGGACTAAATACTCAAGTCAACTACTCAAACTCTTGTAACATTTTACAGGCTGATGCGTCAATTCCTGGAAGCGAGTGCGTCCGAGCCGAGCATGTCACGCGCCATCCTCGCCGCCTACAAAGACGAGCTTCTGAAGGGTCCCCACAAGCCGGCCTTCCCGGAACGAAACTAAACCATTACAATGACCCATGCAACTGACTAGCATGATTATTTTGTCCCAGGACTGCCTGTTAACAGAGTTTAGGCTTAAATTTGGTAAAAATCCTGTTGCTTTTTGATTACCTAAATTTGTATAACACCTGTAAGGTGAACTAATTGATAGTATGAAGTTTGTGTTTTCGTTTAAATATGTAAGATGTTAAAGGAAAAAATACTTAAAGTGCAGTCAGGGATTGTTTCGCGAACGCTCAAAGTAACTTACTAAAATATTCTAACGTTTATGTACACCTATTTTTTACATATAAAAATCAAGCGTGAAACGAATAAGAACAAAACCTATCCATTCACACTATGTGGATTGTGGTCCTCTTGCCATTCTTGTAAATATCTAAGTATCGCATAACTCAATAAAACGTTATAGCCCTTATCGCGTTTACGCAATCTATTCAGTGTTTTTAAAATGATTAAGAATTAAGGCAAAATAAATGCAATCTACCGAAGAAAGTTAAGCAAAATGATCTTATAATTATATATTACTTACACAACATTGTTAATAATTATTGATTACGAAGCGCGTATTAACTGTTTGAATACATTTTTGTATTAAAAAAATAGAATAGTATTACTTTATTTAGAAGTAGCTTTCAATGTTTTGTAGAAGTCTTTGTTTAGCTTTACTTTACTATAAAGTTTACGTAGTTTAGGTAACATTATGAAATATAGATAAGTAATAGTTAAGCCAATGACATATTACGATATGATATAACTAGCTAGTCAAATATTCTTAATATTTTTCTACAGTTTAAAATTTTCAAAGGTGTGCAATTATTTTGATTTACCTACTTACACAAAAAATAGGTACAAGAGCTACACATAAATAAGTCTTCCCACATAAATAAAGTCCTATACAAAGTATAAGGCTTAAAGAATTTTAAACTATTTTCTTAAAAAATCTTAAGATTCTAAATCTTCTATTTCTATGTGCCGTCTGCTTTTTTTTTTCAATATGAAACTTAATATTGTGGCAGGATCTCTCTGACCGCAATTTCGTAGTCCACAAAATCATTAGGGTACCTACTCGCAGAGCACATAAAATATAATAAGATAAGATTTTAACAATATCCGATGTAATAATTATGTGAAATGACAATTAATTGTTAAAAATATTTCACACTTCCTGCCAAAATAATGATACATATTTACAAAGGGTATCTATCTATCAATATGGAGTACAAATCTAATAGAAATATTTAATCATTTTTAATTCCGTTAGAATAAAATTCTATCGAGTTAACCTCTTAGAAAAACAGCGCACCCGGATGCATATCAAAGAAAGAATTGACATATCCCTTGATTGAATTTACTATAGTAGCTAATCGTAGTTACCTGTTTTCAATATGGGTTACTATTCATTGATACACATTATATGGTTAAATGCATCAATGTAAACAACAAATAATTGCACACCGACACTCCATCTCAGCTAACAAAATAAAATAATATAGCTACCAATGTACACTATAAAGGACATATTTTGTAAAAATAGATTAGAGCGGTGTCTTTCTATTAGTACCTACCTATCACAGAATATTTACTTAAACGTAAGACTTGAAAATTATATTATTCAGCATTGTTGGAAATGATGCTATGTTAGTGATCGGCAAAATTTATTATATTTATATTATTCTTTGAAATATATTGTGGATTTAATAAAAAAGTTTAAATGTCATTGATGTTTTATTTCAACTCTATCCCCCCTTACCGAACTGAACCTGACACTTGAACCTGGCGACTGAGAAGCGTTTGGAATATTTATTTTCTTACTAACTGAACATCAAAATAAATATAAAGGGCACAATACGGAGATTATACATACATTCATACATATTCTCACGCCTGTATTTCCAAGAGAGGTAGGCAGAGCACATGAATTAAAAAATCCAGTGCCACATTTAGCAATTTCATATTTTCGTAACCATCATTTGTTGTTTGGTCTAAAAAAACAATCTTAATAAGGTTCTTATTCCTTTAATCTTAAAAAAACTATTCTAATTCACCATCAGTATTAAACATCAGCGTAATAATAAACCGCAGCTGAAATATTATTCAGGAATCATTTTGAAGTCATGACAACATGCTCTAAGCATTCACTATTTCAAATTATTATCACTTACTTGCACACCGTTTCATGTTACCCTGATATTCAGTTCTTGGTTCTGACACACAAATTGATCACAAAGTTCAATACAATTAGTAAAGACTCGAAAGCGGCGGGAAAGCATTGGCCTTGCTAACCACCACTTTTTTATGCTGGTACGAGATGTATCCTTTGATTTTCCCATCATAAATAAGATTAGCTACAATGCACTGTGTTTCATCTGCATCTACATCATCGTGTCCCATCAACTGCAGAGCCGCTTGAAAGCTCGCAATATCAATTTGATGGTTACCCTCAGCCAGGTACACTTTCCGGAACAAATTCCTGTACGCTGTTATCTTTAGCTTCTCCACAATCAAGTAAATACCTGCTCTAATGAAGAAGTTTTCATGTTCTTCCATCACTCTATCGATGCCTCTCAAGTCACCTTTTTTCACAGCCGAGACCAAATCCCAGAATTGCATGAGGTCGTACTTCTGCAACAGATCCCGGGCTGGCATGAAGCCAAGAAGCATCTTGACGGGCACTAAGTATGTCAAAATCAGTCTCTTGTTCTTTCTGCTCATGTAATGACACTTTTGGAATGCGAATGACAGGAATTCATCAGCTGTCCGGTAGTCTGAGTCAAACATGGCTTTGCGTCCTACGAAATATCTGTATGTAATCTGTTGAGCTAGTGGAAAGTGGTCTTTGAATGGAGAAGAGTCTATGGCCCTTATGAGTGGCTTGCACAGGTGTAATTTGTTGATCCGGAAGTAGACTTTGAGGAGCTGATTTACGAGGTTCAACATGCCTAGTCTCTTTGTGTCTATGTCGGAAGATCTGTTGTCGGCCGCACACACTCTGAAGCAAGCCAGTAAACTGTCTGCTGCTTTTTCCATGATTTTGCCATTACTCTGGACTGAAATCACATAAATTGAAGTGATTAGATACATGTCAGTTGATTGTGTTTAATTTTTTTTTTTTTTTAAAGGGTAAAGGGTAAAAATACTTGCTGTATTTTTTCAATGTTTTTTTTGACCTCAAAATATATTTAGTTTAAAAATACTAAATAACATCAAAAAATAAAATAAAAACAGTTACACATGCAAAATGATTTAAGTCCACAGGAACGTAAAAATAAAGAAAGCTTCAATTTTTATGGTAGCTCAGTTACATTAAAAAAAAAACCGGCCAATTGCGAGTCGGACTCGCGCACACAGGGTTCCGTACCAAAAAAAGCAAAAAAAACCGTATTTTCTATTTAGAATTCATTTTAGCTCTAGTTAAGTTTGTTTTTAGTATAAAGTAATTACATACATATAAGTTCTATTGTTATTTCTGTATTTTAGTTGTGTTGTTTTTATTAATAAATTGAACGTATTTAGATAGCGAGGAATAAAAATTAAAATATTTATGTGTAACATATGAAAATGATTTCGGATAATGATAAATAATCGACTTGCCGCGGTGCCCTTCAATACCTTCCGTGGCGCCCCAGAGCGTTGCGGCGCACAGTTTGGGAACCCCTGGCATAGGGGTTTCAAATGTTAGCAAATTCTTAGTCCATGCTGTATATTTCAACTCAGTTATATTTTATGTTGATCTTCAAATATTGACAAAACCTAAACAATTTCACACAGCAATCGCTTTATCATCTTCCAGTCTCCCATTGTAGGAAATCTAATTTTTATTTAGAAATGGGACATCTGGCAATGTTGATTCAAATTGATGGGTTTTTAGATGTTAGGGGCAGGCATTTGTTTCTACTTTTAACTAGTAGTACTTACTGCTACATGATATCGAATTTGATATTTACCACAAGCTATTCGGTGAAGGAAAACATCGTTAGGAAACCTGCACACAGCGACGAAGCAATTCAATGTTGTGTATGAAGTTCCCAATCCACACTGGGCCCGCGTGGGAACTATAGCCCAAGCTCTCTCATACTGAGAGGAAGCCTGTGCCCTGCAGTGGGACGTATTATAGGCTGGATGACGATGACTTACTGCTACATCCCTCTGCTTTCTGAGCCACCAAACGAAGGTCCAGGCATACTGTATACATTAGCGGCAAACTCCAGTTTTCTTCTTTCTGGTTTTGCAACAGACGAACAACAGAAGCCACACAGGAACTTTGATAGTTGAATGCTTCCATGTAGTCTTTCATAAAAAGTGCCTGTAAACCAATGTTGAGGTTGAGACTTAATGCTGATGAGATGAATGTTTACCTTATTAGTTAACTAGTAACCCGCCTCGGCTTCGCGCGGGTGCAATGATATTAAAAATACCTACCTCATACCAGAAATACGTAAATTAATTGGTGTTCCTTTATAATATTATGTTTGTATTATACATATAAACCTTCCTCTGGAGTCACTATCTATTAAAAGCAACCTCATTAAAATCCGTTGTGTAGTTTTAAAGATTGAAGCAAACATACAGACGGTCAGACAGTGACCGCAACTTTGTTTTATAATATGTAATGATAATGAAAAGGCAATACTTACTCTGACACATAATAAATGAGCTATCACTATGTCGTCCAAGGGAGCCACGCAGTTTCCATCGACCAGAGTAGCTATGTCACTGGATCTAAGACTTCTATTCCCCACATGGTCATCCCGGAGTGAGAACAGACGAGCCAGTATATCACCTTGTGCTGTCCTGAAGGCACGCTCCACGTGCTGAATATACTGGTTGAGAGTACCAATCGACATAGTCATATTGAATTAAAAACAAAACGATTTTACACTGCACACGACACGAATTTCAGGCGTTAACCGTTTTTGTATGTTCTCATGGCAGTGGAATCAATTCTGTAACGACGTACAGTTCTGTTGTATTTACAACGACGAGTGTGTACGTGTTTACTTGATTTAATAACCAAGAAGTATAATTTCGGCTTAAATTAAATTTTTCGTTAGATAAAACATGATGCGAATGCGAACTGCGAAAACAGAACTGTCAGTGTCAGTCAATCAAATCAAATGCCACCGTGACAGAACAAGTTTTTTATAAGTGACTTCTTTTGGTAAAGAACTTTGAATCATAAAACTATAATAAGTTAAAAAAAAACAAATAGAACTGCAACCCTTATGCCCCCCATTAACGATAGCTCCGGGACGTGGATGGATTTTTTAACGTGGTCCAATTTGATCGTCAATGGCGAATCGTCGCTCCAGAGTTCGAACCCACGTCCGCGCACGATATTTTCGGCGCGTCGCGCCAAACTCACCGTCAATGGCGAAACCCACGTCAAAGACGTCAGTTCGTTCGTCAGTGTTGCCAATTTAGCAAATTACGCAAAATTTGGCATATTTATTTGTTGTTTTGCATCTAGCATATTCTTTGGCATAAAATCATTAGGTAAATATTTAACCATGAACTTACTTTAAATGACTTTACTTTTTTATTTGATTTGACATTTTTTTTTTTTGCATATTTTCTAGCATTATTTTACGACAATTAACATATTTTAAGCATAATTTTAGCATTGCGTTGGCAATACTGTTGAGAACTGAAGAGCCGGAGGGACGCCAGTCAATGGGCAAACCCAGGGCTACCGGCGTCGCTCCATTTGGATGTGGGTCTGTGCCCACATCCCGGAGCTATCGATAATGGGGTGCTTTAATCAATCTTCAGTTTGGAGTAATTATTATAGACTATTTTTTTTTTTTAACAAGCGTTTTATCACTAAAATATCAATAATAGTATAGTGATCCAGATAAAAGTACAGTAAAAGAAATGCCACAATATTTTCCACGTTTGTACAATTACTAATTTGGCGAACAATCAATAACTAAGGGTGTAGGAATCTGGTACAGAACAATCCAGGCTGCTCCCTTGTGGATGCCTTGATTTGGCTCTGCCACTCTTGCTAGGAAAGTGTTAGTTTCAGCGTTCAGAGTCCGGTCTGGCGGGTCTGGACACATCCCCACAAACAAATTTCTCTGCATGATGGGTGTTAAACCATCGCCACTATGCATTAACTGTCAGAAGACTGAGGACCTAACACATGTGTTGTTGGAATGCGTCCGGAACGGAGAATGTTACTAGGTATGCCAAATCGCTTGAAATTTTGTATCAGTAAAGCCTGTATGCATACAA
>BHDV01003296.1:38496-58604 GCA_005406045.1 Adoxophyes honmai | reverse complement strand
CTCCTGGGAATACAGGCGTGAGAATATGTATGTATGTATGTGTAAAAAATACTTTTATTGCTGGTACGAATGAAGCAAGAGAAAGTAACGTGGGTTTTGTTGCGTCGTAAAAATAAATGACTATCGGGAAATGACAAAGAATGATGTAAAGTGGACATTTATTTCTGGTTTTTAATTGCCCAGTGAAATTGAAGAACTTTCGAGTCGACTCTTAAGTACAGCCAAGGGAATTCAAAAATTACTACAATATTACTGCACGCGTGCGACAGAGATAAATAGCGGCGATACGTGTGACACTTGGAACCTTTTCATAGTGAGATTCGTATTGCTTTGATTAGTAGATAGTATAGCATGTCACAGTGACATCACAAGGTACAGTCAGCTGCAGAGAAAGGTAGCCCTCTAGTAATGAAACATTGTGGGCGCGTTCCATATGGCGCCCACAACGATTGTATCGCCCTCTTCAGCGTTCCCCTTGGCGCCCGTGGTCGTTGTGGGCGAATCGTTCGACGTCACAGATGACGTCATTGCTCGCGCCCACTACGCCCGCAAAATGTAGGTGGGTCGGAGTGGGCTTTCACTTAAACGTCACCTGTCACGTGACACATGTCATCAGATTTTGATGAATTTACCGAATCTCATTCCTTTTGCGAAAAATGCTACTATAAATTAACGGGAATCCCTGTTTAATTAAATTTTGCTCCAATCCATGCGAAATATTTACTAACAACCCCCAAAGCTGCACGTTTTCTGTATGCCGCCATATTGGAAGCCCACGGCGCTCAAGTTTTGCGTTCCACTTGAACCACTCGCTCACAACGCCCGCGGCGTTTTTTCACAAGTGGAATTGTAGATTCTGCGGTCGTGGGCAAGGGCGTTGTGGGCCCCAGGTGGAACGCGCCCTGTATGGGCGGGGGGTTACTTTTCTCTGCAGCTGTCCGTACAAAGTGGCATAGACAGTTTTCTTTGACTGTACTCTGCGACCGGCTTTTAGTTTTAGATTAAAACCTTAAGCCAAGACGTTTAACAATCCAGGTGACCGTGATCTTCGACCTGGAGGGCTTCAACATCCGCCAGTACGCGTGGAAGCCGGCCGCCGAGATGGTCTTCACCCTGCTGCAGCTTTACGAGGCCAACTACCCCGAGATCCTGAAGTCCTGCTTCATCATCAACGGTGAGGAACTGTACAGACCCTAGCGCCACCTATTGTCGAGTAGTAGAACTTCGACACGCTAACGAAGTTGCGAACATCGGTTGCATAAATAGGTTAGATAAGTTCATTATTATGTCTGTGTCAAATTGTTGTCAATAAATGTCTTTCTTTCTTTCTTTCTAAATACAACTTCTAAGTTTCTCTCTGTGGACTTCCCAAGCATAACATCAGCCTGGAGAGAGATAGAGAGGATACCCCCTTGTTTAAGAGCATCAAATATAAGACGCCTTAGAACAGTATTTCTTTCATTACTCAAAAACTAGATGGCGTTACTAGGATGTTCTACTCGACGATAATACAATTATACCAGTGTCACAAACTACAAAAAAATGCTTGCAAGCTGTTACAGACGCCGTGGTGATAATTGACTGGGGTATAATAGTGATAGTGTACAAGCAGATAGAGAAGCTACAAATATTACTTAAACACCAAAATATAGCAGCTCGAAATAAATATTTAAAAAAAACTAAGTTTTAGTATTAGTAAAGCAGGTGCCCTACTCGTTGAAGTTGGCAACATCGTTGACTAAATCCGTCTGAGGGGGGATACTACGTATAGTCCCCTCGATTCTGAATTAGAATTTAGAGCCCTAGCTCACAAGCTGGGATGGCCGGAAGGCGCCGCTGGTGCATCCCTAGGGACCCCCTGACGCCCATTAATCTGGCAGGCAGGAACCACCGGTGGGTTTTTAGTGGGTATGCCCACATAACCGTCACGTCACAAAGTATTTTCCCACCGCCCAAAAAAAAAAGGTGCCCTACTCGTACTTCGGCATAGCTGATACAGCAAACGTGATTGGCACTTATTTACCTAGTCAATAGTACGGAAACTGCTCGCACTTGGCCGGTTTTTCATTGACCACCTCTTCACCAAATCCTCTTCTAATTCCAGCTCCAAAAGTCTTCTCGCTGGCGTTTTCCGTGATCAAAAAGTTCATGCACGAGTACACGTTATCGAAGATCAAGATCTTCGGCACCGACGCCAAGAAGTGGCAAGCGCAGGTCTTGCAGTTGGTGGAGAAGGATCAGCTGCCCGTGCACTATGGAGGCTCTGTTGTGGATGAGAATGGCGACCCCCGGTGTGCCCTCATTGTTAGTATCATACCTTCGAGAACCGGGATTGTTGAGCCACTTACCTATGTTTGTAACTTGGTCGTGTAAAATACTAATCCAATAGCTAAACTTCTAGTCGGTCACATCGGTCATTGATTACACGTCTAAATTGCGAACAGTGGCAAGTGGCTCAACAATCCCGGTTCGTGACTGTACATCACATAGGGTAGACGACAAAAAAAAACTTTTTAGTCCGTCAGATAGACTGAAAAAAAAAAATTTTTTTTTTGTGTAGGCTGTCGTCGGACAGTCTTGTAAAGACGATGTTCTGTTTGGAACACGTGTAGCGACCGCATTTGGTGAATCATATACATGTAATGCCGTTTCATAAAGGATGGAAAAATATAGTTAGTTGCAGATCAATGATCCTTAGGATGTTAATACAATTTTGACATAATAAAGAACTATGTTAGTTGGTGCCATACAACCACAAATATCAACAAATAGTCAAGGTCTTGGCTCTGTTTTATTTGGCCCTTCCGAAGGTCACCTACTAGCTAACCTAGTATTGTATCATAGGATAATTCAGTCTCTGCCACTACCCTAAGGAGGCCGTTACTGCTGCCACGCACCCGCCCGAGTACTAATCCAACACGTCGGATTTACACGTCGAAAAGTCATCATTTCGCATCCTCGCAGATGCCTATGTTGGACGCACTGTTGCTTTGGCAGCTACAACAACATCCCCAAGCTATTGTTATATTGGACTCTCAGTATCACACGTCCTCCATGTAACCGGTAGACTTCTATTGATGCGCTCATCCATTCCAGGTGAAGCCAGGAGGCAAGGTCCCGAAGAGCTACTACCTGCGGAATGCCACCGGCGACGCGGAGAAGGAATACCACCGCGTCACCGTCAAGAGCGGGGACCGGCACACGCACGACCTGCTCTGCTCCGAGGGGGAGAGCGTGCTCAAGTAAGGACACGTAATTGCATGTAACTGTATTGTTAAGTTAGTATTTATTTAAGGCTTAGATAAAAAAAAATGGTTTTCCGTGTCCAATTTCTATCAATACTTAAATGTCTTTCTTTTTTTAATTTATTAGAGTTACTGGAAAATAGTTCAAAAATGGTATATTGTAGAGCCTAGCGCCACCTATCGTCGGGTAGCAGAACTTCTACAAGCGCCATCTATGTCCTGAACTGTTAAATATTCTACTTTGTGCTAAGCTACAAAGTTCAGTCGCACAAATAAAATTTCCATCATTCTGCGCAAATTGGTCCCCAAGCATAATATCTGCTGGCTTAGCATAGCAAGCCGCGGGTAGAGATGCGCGGGAGATAAATTATACCTGTCACTGTCTAACTAGAGACGATAGTAAGTGACAGGTAGTCTATTCCGCGAGTAAAACGACTCTGGTGTATTGATGTGCTAAGCCTAGAGTCTGGCTAACCAAAGCGTGACCTGGGATTTTTCTAAAAAGTTTTATATGGGAACATTATTAATCTGACAAAGATATGCACCCCATTCACGATAGCTCCGGGATGTGGTTGGATCCTTTAACCTGGTCTTACTTTAAATGACGTTTAATTAGAAACGACAATAAAAACAAAGTTTACCATAGACACGTTTTGTCATTTTCATGTTTCCCTTTTTATTAGGCACTCTTTATCTTGCCTTTGTTTAACTTTATTTTTTATTTCATATCTAGTCGTAAAAAAATAATGTTTGCATTGTTGTATAGGGAAGTCAAAAAACGCCCTCGGTGCCTTCCTACACCAATCGCATTCTTTGACTCCTCTTATAAATAAGCATTAAGTATTATGAAATTAAATGACGTTCTATTTAATTTGACATTTAATTTTTTTTTACATATTTTCTAGCATTATTTTACGACAATTAACATATTTTAGGCATAATTTTAGCATTGCGTTGGCAATACTGTTGAGAACTGAAGAGCCGGAGCGACGCCAGTCAATGGGCAAATCCAGTGCTACCGGCGTCGCTCCATTTGGATGTGGGTCCCGCCCACATCCCGGAGCTATCGTGAATGGGGTGCTATACGTCAAACGTTGTGTCAGTGTTGTGCTACTATAGTTAGTAATACCATATAAATATTTTTTAAATTTGCCGCGTTTTTTCAGGTCACGCTTTGGTTAGCCAGACTCTAGCTTTGGAAGAGATCTGTCTATTGGTGTTACCAGACCAATCGATCAATCGTTGATCAACGGCATCGGTAAATATCGATGGAAGTTGGTCGACTAAGCTGGTCTGATAGCTTTAATTGATCGATACCGTTCGACTAACCAATCGATCGATTGCCGGTCGATGGCATCGGTCGACGCTGATCCATTAATCTTGGCTATATTCCATTCTAGAGTAAGGCCAACCAGACGAGATAATAAACATAAACAATGTTACCGTTACTGAGTTACGTGGTGGTAGTCAGATTATTATCTCTATCCTTATCACTCGTATGCAGTTTATGGCGTCAACCTCTGAAACTTTGTTTACATTCTTTATCTCATCTGGTTGGCCTAAGTTTACCATCGATCGACGTCGCCTATTCCATTCCACCATCATTCGACGTCGTCGATCGACGATCGATCGATGGGGCAGGTAACACCCTATTGGGACGGAGCGTTTTCCGAAAATTTGCCAACAAAAAGTAGGTTTTAATGTAGCGAATAATTTTCAGATGGGAGATAGGCGTAGAGCACCACGACATAAAGTTCTGGATCCGCCGGCGCGACGCGGAGGGCGGCGAGCGCGTGGCGCTGGCGCCGCGCCGGCAAACCGCCGGGCCCGTCGGCGTCGGCGTGCTGCCCGTGGACGGGCCTGCCACCTGTGAGGACTTTACTAGCTTTACATACACACACATACATAGGCGCTGCGCAGACAACAGACTTTTGTGCGATCGAGTCTGCGGAGCAATAAAAAACTCTGAATGGAAACTGTCTGCGCGCCATTCAGAGATTTTATTGCTCTGTATTTTTTTGTACAGTATTTTTTTACTGTTCTCCTGTTTCATGTGACATTCTACAGACACACCCTAAGATGCGATATGGAATTAGAGATCAAAGTTGTAAACAAACGTGTTGCCATTGCAATAAAAGCAAACGCAATTAGGAAAACTTAAAATTCAATAATTACGCTAGATAAAAATGAGTACAACTAATTTATTAGCAGAATAAAACCGTGTGAACATTACAAAACATTTAAATAAACAAAGGAATATGCACATCTTTTTTTAAATGCAAATATGATTATTTTATAATTATGCCACTGGCAATGGTTAGAAATTGCAAACATTTGGTTCGTATTTTTATTCGTATTCATATTTATATAATTAATTGTTCAGTGAAACTTATGAAACAATGAAATATTGTTCAACTTGCGATGGACGGACTTAAAAGATCGTGTATAGACTGCTTTTCTACCTCCGCGCGTGGAAGCCATTTTATAAATCTTATTATTCGTTTTCTGACATCTGTCGTGATCGAATGTGTTATCTGACATTAAATGATGATGATTATTATTATTATTTATTTATTTTTCTCCTGGTTTCCCTATCAAATGCAATTCATCAGATATTTAATAATGCCACGTCACGTTACGCTTAGGGTCCTTAGTGTAATGTGTGTTGTGCGACTAGTAATGAGAAGCAGTAAGTACTTTTAAAAATACAATGTCGTATTTTCAAAAGAGATTACATAATATGCTACGAATATTGTTATGGGTCAATAAACTAAAAGTAGTTAAAAAATTAATACAATAATATATCAATTAGTAACAAAAATAGGTTGACTACCTCTGGAATATCACTTTGACATTGACAGTTGGTTGTTTACATTATTGATCTCTAATTCCATATTGCATCTTAATTACTTAGAATGCCAATTTCTCAAAAAAATCTGATTCTGAGCTGAGCATTGAGAATTACGTAGGCTCAATCGCCCGATTCACCCCCCTGCCCTTATTCTTTGTAAAACTACCTGACAAACTACTTTTTTTTACAGACTCGGTGATATTCGACAACAAAGCCTTCCTCCGCAGCAAGAAGATATTCTACCACGTGGTCGTGGCCGTGCCCGAGAGGGACCTCGCGCTCAACGTGGAGCCCGACGACGACAAGTAGACTAAATACTAGGTTTATACGATTGTGATACTTTATGTACTTATCAACAGTGATCAGACCACAGACTTACATCGAAATAGATACCGCGAGTTCCTGCATTTGTGTGAAAACCAAGCGTGTCACTTTTTCTCTACCTACTTTAACGTCACATGTCTACTGCTTGGACCGAATTCGGTGCAGCCGCAACGTCTTACAACTAAAATGTCATTAGTACTTAATTAAATTCTACTAAATCGATCTCTACATTTGAGGGGTCACATATTTTGTCGCTGAGTATACAGATGTCTGTATTTCATAATTTATAAAGAAAAAACTGACGACGCGCTAGTCTAGTAGCCTAGCCTAGAAATAAACCATACCTGTCACTGTTTAACTAAGAGACAAATAATTGGGAGATTGGGAGAGTCTGAGAAAGAACTAAACCGAAATTTTAACGTTACATTTGATAAAATTATTAAAAATTCTATTGGGGCGATACTGTGATAGGTGTTGACACAAATTAGACTATTTTTCCTATTTTTATTAAATATTTTAGTCAGGTTTTCTTTACATGGTGTTTAAAACCCTGTACTATATTTCAGGGCGTATTAACTTTATATTGGTTTCAAGTACTGAGCAGGTCTGAACACAGATTTATATTCTTGAAGTTAGAACATTTAAAAAAATAGCGTACCTACTAGTCGATCTCAAAATTATTAACCAAAATTTGATTTTACTCTTGTTACTGTAAAATTTTATTCAAAGACGTAATTTTTTGCCGCAATATTTTTACCGATATGCGACATTTCAAATACACATCCGTGTTAAAAGTTGTAGACAATTTTTGTTTTTATAACATTCTGTGTAAAATACAAAATCCAAACAATAAGAAAGTGTCACGCCTGATATTTACACAGACATTAGTACTTACTAGGTGTACCTAGTTAAGATAGTTTTAGTAAAAGTAGGTACCTATATGTTCATTACCTTGAAGACCTAGTATCTAAGCGCAAGGACTGTTATGTTTGTATAATTTTGTATAGGCAGTTGAAGTAAAGTTGTCCAATATCTATTTAATTCACATACTTTACCAACCGATCACAAATATCTACACAATATCTACCAACACATTATGTACAGAAATAGATAGATATTGGAAAACTCGACTCAGCTACGTAGTAATTTTAAGACAGGGTGTATTTACTTAAGTTAGAACTTAAAAAGAGATCAATATTGCTAAAAGATTTTTATTTTTATAATAAATCGTTAATTAAATACATTTTTATAAACGTTTTCTTTTTTAATCACTCTCCTCCCCTCTATTTATTTAATTGCACTTTGTAAAGGCAATTTAACAAATTAAAATATAATAAACTGAGCGACTGTTTGCAGTTTCATTAGTGCAAGTGTGAATTCAAACATTTTTATTATTGTTTAGTGCACTCTAAGTGTTATGTGAACCATCCTTTAGGACTAGTATTAGTTCTATGCTCATAATCTAGATGGCGTTTCTAGGCTATTCTACTCGACGGTAGATAGCGCTAGTGTCGCAAACTACGAAGTAATGCGTAAACGCTGTAAAACCTTGCACTATAATAAAAAAACGCTTCAGAGATTTTTAGAAAAAAACTAATAATAATTTACTAAAAAAAGGCTCACAACATCCTCATAGCTGATAATAATAAACATGAAATTGCTAATGTTCTTTTTTTTGTTCCACAAGTGCTCTGTGTCCGTAGAATAAAAAAAAACACTTGAGTTTCACAAAAAAAAAACTTGGTTTTTAGTAATACAAACAAAACCTTATAATGTAGGTATAATGAATATCTGTGTGGAGTCCCCACTCCATCTGTCACCTGTAGATATTGTCCCCGACATCTAACCTGGCAAATTTTTAAGTACTGAGGTCGCACACCGCTTTTGCCTTGCTAAAACGCGCGAACCTACCCCTCCTTAAAAACTCGCCAAATTAGACACCACAGAGAATACCAGTGACGTGTCGCTGCGTGTCGTCTCCTCTACGCTTCAAACAGCTGTCGCAAGTTGTCCTTGTCTGTCAGTTGGGCCTCCTCGATCCGCGCTCCCCCCCACTTCAGCAGGGTGGGGATGCGGCGGATGGCTGACCGCGCGTCCGTACGGAACACGCATTGCGGGTCTCTGTAGCTGCAAATAGTATAAAGTTACTAGTTTATAAGAAGGTCTGGCTTTCATTGTAATTTTGTAAAATGAGTAAAATATTATTAAACACGTCCACTGAGCATAGGCCTCCAATCAGTACGAGAGAGCTTGGGTTATAGTTCCCACGCGGGTACAGTGCGGATTGAAAACTGCACACACGACATTGAATCACTTACGAGTACTTAATAGCTACTACGCGATAAGTATTTTCCATCACCGAATTGCTCGAGGTAAATTTCAAATTCTGTAACACATACTTAAATTCCGAAAATTTCAGAAGTACTTACTTATTTAAAATGCCATTCGTGCGGTTGAAAACGAAAACATACATACCATACGCCTTTGAACAGTTGTTAGTTCTATGCTCAACAACTAGATGGCGTTTCTAGGATATTCTACTCGACGATAGATGGCGCTAGTGTCGCAAACTACGGAGAAATGCTTACAAGTGATAAAGAACCCAGGTCGATAGTTCCCGAGTATACCCCAGTATCTTGTAAGTTTTATGTCTTATAACAAGCAGTTATACATGCCTGTGTTCCTAAATGGGGTATGCAGAGCACACGAAACATGACATAGACGAAATCAAGATTATGACTATTTCATGCTTCGCAGCCACTTCTAGTTTTAGGTTTGAAAACAGATGGAAGAGGTAGTATAATAGTGTCAGGTTGCAAGCCTGCAAAGCAACCTAAACCTATTTCCTTAGTCGCCTCTTACGACATTAATGGATGAAATGGAGAGGTGCTATTCTATCCCGACACCACACTGTAAGCTAATTACTCTAAATATTAACTTACAAGTCCCGGGGTCCGCAGTCCACGTGTACGAAGATGAGAGGTGTCTTCACCTCACTCAGGTACGCTCGCACTATCGGCTCCGCTGCCAGGGCGAAAACAATTACGTGAGTGATCCATGTTTGATATGGTCTTGTGATGACAGTTTGATTGGTCTTTTTTACTTTACATACATATGTATGTATTTCGAAGTAGGGTAGGCTGAACACACGAAAGGGTATGTAGACAAAATTGTAACTAAGTACGTATTTTACGTTCCGAAACTACCTACTTTTAGCATATTTTTTTAGTTGGCAAGTATTATAGCGACAGGTTGCTTCCCTGTCCTCTAAAATAATACCTTATTTCCTTAGTCACCTCTTACGAAATCCACGGAAGAAATGGAGAAGTGTTACTAGCTAGGTATTCTAAATCCGACACCACACAGTTTCGGAATTTCACTTAACTTTACACTCAAGTTTATTAAAACAGTGAAGTTAATGCAAAGAACAATGGATGTATTGTATAAATGTCAGTGTAGAGCCACACCGTCGTCTAAGCCAAATAATTGAATGATGAACATTACTCATACATAGCTACAATATTTTCATTACACATGTGCCATTTGCATTGTTGGTGAACAAAGGGTAATGATGACGCTGTTTATATTATTGTATCGACTAAAAAAGTTAATAGATACAAACAGAACTGAGAGTTCCCAGCTATTGAAATCGATTAATGTTTTTGACAAGTATTATAATAATAATAAGTAACTCAAACTATTTAAAGAATCATTCAGATAGATAGGTACTTCATCGGTCGTATAAAAGTTAAGTAGCACTTATATAAGTAAATCACATGAATTCGTGCCAAACCTAATGCTACATAATTCGTCTAGTCTAGGTCAATCCATGCAAATAACTGCTAACACAAATCTCAAAGTGAATTTAAAGCAGTCGATCACGTCCACGTTTTATAATATCATAGGATCACGCGTTTATTCTGCACAGATAGCTAATTTACGCCTGTGCAAAATATTCGCAGTTCTAGATCAAAACAGAACTACATACATACAATCACGCCTGCGTTCCCAAACAGGGTAGGCAGAGCACACGAATAGACAAACCCATGATTATGACTATTTCACGCTTCGCAGCCACTTTTAGCATAATTTTAGGTTTGGAAACAGATGGAAGAAGTACTTATAATAGTTGCAGGTTGCTAGACTGTCAATTGGTTGGGACATCACGCCTTATTCCTGAGGTAGGCAGAGACAACGGAGCCCTCACCAACAACGCAATCCGGACACCAGCTCGTGACTCCATCCGGCAGCTTGGAGTCAAAGTAGAAAAACACCGGAGGCCCACTCGGGTCAATATTATCCGTAAACTCCACAAACTCGTCAAATCCCTTAACGGACACGTTAGTAACCATTTTGCGCGGACGGCCGACTGACTCCAGTTATCTGACTGATAGAACATTGATAAGTTCTTTTATAAGCACTTGCACACGGCAAATAAAGTGACTCTTCGTTTTCGTTATCGTGTGCAAATAAGCACGAAATTAACTAAGTACTTATTTTTGTACTTTGTCGCAATAACATGTCTGTTAATTTTAAAACTTTGTTTGGTCTACTTTGACTGTAGTGCGGCAGGAGTTTGGATCCATTTACAATAATTTTCATTCGTTTTAATTTCCTTAACTTTCGCATTTTTATTTAGTTTCACAGTAAATCTTTTCCCCAAAAGAAAAAAATAATCAGAAACGACATACAAACCAAACAAAACCTAAACCTACCTAGGTATAATGGTAAAAAATGTAAGCTATTTTTTACTCCAATTCTATTTTCTTCTTCGATATTGTTGTGGGTTTCCAGGAAGCTAGATTTAGTACTTAGATAGATAATTCCTCTACTTAAAAGTTGTAAATGTTCAATAGGAATGTGTGATTGTTTCTATCTAAATCCAGAATGATTCCAACCATACAATTGCAGTCTCGACGAGATAAGGCAAATGCCATAAACTGTTCGATAACAATTCTCACGCCGCGCCGAAGCAGTGAAGTTTGCGGTTTCTACATAAAATACAAGAAATATCTATATAAACAAGATCGTGAAATGCAAAGGCGTACTTCATTAAGAGATCTCTGACAGCCAACTTTTGAGAGACAGAGAGGAATCTTAATTATTGAGACCGATAATAAGGCTATTATAAACATTAGTCTGTCTTGTGTGTTGCCGTTCCGAGCCTTCTAGGGTGTGGAAGGCTTTGGTCTACGAAATGGGGTCGTAGATTGAGGGCTAGAGGTTGCGACCCTCGTTTCGGGTCGCACTTTACTATCAGATTGCTATGCTTTAGCTGGACAATACTTTGGCCAAATACGACGCGGAGTGAGGAGGTCCATTCCGCTGTCTAGGTACACTTCGCGAGACGTCGTGGAAGATCACAACGCAACGGCAAGCACGCAACGGTAGAAAGAGAACAATATTTTAATTCCTGATTATGTTTGGGAGTGGAACTATACATAGTACCAGGTAATACCTAATCTGTGAGGATATTTTAGAGACAATTTGTTTTAGTAAAATTTTTATTCCAAATTTTAGTGCAAAAAAACAGTTAAAATAAAAAAAATAAACCTTAAGATTACCCAAGTATATATTTACATTCATATAAATTCGCAAATACACCAGACTTCAGATTTTATCCGGAGGCATAAAAATCCTTGCGAGATGGAGATCATTCTTCGTCTTCGAACATCATCTGGAGAAGGTCCCTCTTGTTGCACTGGCTGCCCTCGAGACGCTGCACCCCCTTCCACTTCAGCATGGTGGGGATCACCATGAGCTTTGAGCGGGTGTCCGTCCGGAACGGGCAGGCTTTGTCCTTCCAGCTGTGAAGATTAAGATAGTCTTGAAATGAAGCATTATTTTGTGGACATCCATATTCATGAACTATAACATTAACTTTGCAACCTTTAAACTGCTAAGTATGTAATGAATAAAATAAATATTGATGGTGTGGTGTCGGGATATGGACTATAATTCCCACGTGCAATCATGCACCCAGTATGGACTGCAAACTTCAATAACTTCATCCCTGTGTTAAGGTTTCCACACAATGTTTTCCTTCATGTTATAGCTTGAGATAAATAACAAATTCAGTTCAGAGGTGCGAGCCTGGGATTCAAACTGCTAGGCTACCACAAAAGATATTACTATTGCAACCATTGCATTATTTTAAAAACTTACTAGTCCCTGTTGCCAACGTCCACATATGCAAAGATAATGCTCTTCTGCAGCTCACTTAAGTAAGCTTTCACAACTGGTTCGGCTGAAACAAAAACAAGAATGAAATTTCAAAGAAATTAAATAGCAACCTGTTACTGTTGTACCACTCTTATGTAACTACCTACACAATCCACACATCACACCTGTACACTAAATGTTACATCTCTCTGAAATCTCACTTAGCAAAATTTTAAATAGTAGGGGTAAATTCCATGGGAAGAGTGATGTGCGAAAATATGCCTACTACTAAAAAAATTTGCCATGTCAAATGCCGAGGACTGTACATGATTAGAAAAAGCCATGAACTATTTCAGGCTTCATAGCTACTTTTAGCATAAATTTTTGGTACCAAGTTGGATAAATGATGTAAAATAGTGACGAGGTGCTAGCCTATCACCTAAAATATACCATCATAAAGGTTGGCCATAAACTTGGCCAGATTTGGCCAGAAATTGTGGCGATAAGTTCGCACAATGCTTTTTCCAGATAAAAGCCAACCACTATATCTATTTTCTTCACTCATCTAACTTAGATATAAAATTTTAGTCTAAACTTGGAATTAGACAAATTCAGATGATTCTCGTGTTAGAGTAATACCAGTCGGGAAAACAATTGTGGTATCTGTATCCATCACTGGAACCATCAGCCAAATAAGTGGACTATATTTTTTTTACAAGTTCCTATTAAATTAATGTTGCTATAGTTGATCTTTAGAGTTGCTGTTTAAGATTGTCTATCACATTCTTAGCTGACTTTACTCAAATAGCTGAAATATCAAGCTAAAATAAAAAAAAACAACATTTTACAAATAAATTATAAAATTACTATTCTAATTATAATTACTACAAAAAGAAATTAAACCGTAGGTTACAATTACAAATTAAAAATAATAATACCCAATTGACAATAAATGCACCAGCCTTGGCCATTCTCCTTTTTACTGGATATAAAGAAAAAGTAAACTTCCCTGCTGTGCTCAGGCAAGTTGTCAATGTAATTTTTGTATTCCTCGTAATTGTTTAAACTTAATATTTCTTTTTTAATATGTTTTCTAACCATGATAAGAATTTTATTAAATTTTATTGAACTGAATGACTTGGGTATGTCAGACTTATCAAAACATAAAACCTTCTTGATGTTCTGAGCAAGTTTATTTTTTACAAAGTTTAGTCTTCATTGCAAATATTGACTTTTAGTTTTTTGACAATAAATAAACTTTTTCTTTATAGTTTATGCACCCTAACTACAATTGAAATACTTAAGCAAGTTATCAACGATTTGAGCTCAATAATACATTCTAATTATCACACTAATATTACCTTCCACGCAATCGGGACACCAACTAGTGCCATTTGGCAACTTTTCACCACTAAAGTAAAAAAACACAGGTGGGCCTGCTAGATCTATGGACTCAGTATATTTCGAAAAATCATCGAAACCTTTTATTTCTACACAAGTCACCATGTTTTTTACTGTTTACCAAGAACACCGCCCTCGAAATGATGAGTATTAAAATGCCGGAAACTTTAACAACATTAACATCTGACACAGACACAAACGTCATCATGTCAATAGTGTCATTAGTGTCACGTAAGGGATCAACCATCTCTGTCGTTCTTGTGTAAGATAATATTTTGCAATAGGGTTTTTGAACATTTTTGAAATATACTTTTAATAAATTCTTCATTATGTAATAAACACGATATATTAGTATTTCCGGATTCTTGTCTGTATTAACAAAGAAAATAAATATTAAAGTTCAAATTCTCAAACTCACGCCAAAAACGGTGTTTGACGTCAAATGCAAGTAAACAAAGGCACCACACAAAGAAGCTGTCAAAATTGTCATGTCAAATTATCAATGTCCATTTTGACCCATTGATGTAGGAAGGTCCTATCGGCCCTTAACATGATAGCGCACTTGGGAAATGTTCGTTTATTAATATAAACCATATCACAAGCCAATAGAGTCCTTTTTCCGTGAAACCCTACATAGAGGCAAGTTGAGGACACGTGAGCCTGCAACAAGGGAGCACATTGTCTCGCTCACTCCTCTTGTCATTCTTGCCAGCCTAAAAAAATCTTTACGTCAAAAAAAAAACATCGCTCAAGAAACTTACCTGAAAAATTCATACAATCATTTTATTTTAACGGTTTTGTGTCAAAGAATTAGAATCGCATTAATTTATTTGATTTTAATATACACTTAATTTAATAGACAACATATTCACTATCAAGTCTACTTTTTTTGTAATGGTAACCCCTTAAGTCGCCATAATCCTTACATTGACCATGATTTTTTGCATTATGGGACAGTATTAGGCGTAATCAATTACTATTGAAATTAATTACACGGTTACATTCGAGTAATTGTGATTCCTCGGTAATTCATTACCTAGGTTATCAAAATTACTGTAATAGTCTCCTGTGATTACATTTGTAATTCATTTCTTTGGAATCGGTATTATAAACCGCTGCTGTAAGCTTAATTCTTGAGTAATCAAATACTTAAGTAAAACTACTACAGACTAGATTACTTAAATCAAATGTCAAACCTTTTCAATGTGTCAATTTCGTTAACGTCACTAAAATAAAATCTTTTTTTTTTTATATAAAATACTTTAAACGGTAAAAATTGCGTATATTGAAAAACGGTTTTCTGTTTTCATAAGATCATAAGTAATCTGGTATGTGTGTGTGTATGTACCCCCATATAACAGAAGTTGACAATCGAATAAACAGAGAAATGGACGTTATGCATTAAACTACCGTGAGACTCACTCATGTTGAAAATTATTGGACGGACGTTAAATAAATCGAGTTTAGATCCTAGATGAAGGGCTACGAATTAGTCCGAAACATGTCGAGCTAAACTCGTTTTATCTAACATGAGTTATCCGATAATTTTCAACAAAAGAAATGGACGACTAATTTTTAATAATTGGCGTATAATTGTTAAGCGCTTTGAATTTACTGATTGAAGTAAATAAGATTTATACGCTTGTAGATGATCAAATTTAACTTTTAAATGTGCATAAAAATACTCTAACCAACCCATCTGGGAATTTAAGCGTGATGTATGTAAGATTACGACATTGAATGTCCCATATTGCAAAAACTCATTGTCACCCCAATTAGAAAGGGACACGCGCATCTCTGCTTATGGTACTTGTCTTGGAACGGCCTTTAGTGGGGACCTCGCAGTCCTTATTTACTTGGTCCAAGTTTTGACCACACATACCTTTCATGGTATGTGACGTCATCAATCAATCGCAAGCGTTTCAGTCACAGATACATTATTAACGAATATTAGAAATTAATAGATCAAAATACTCTAAAAATGCATAATATTTTGAACAAAAGAAAGTGAAATATGTTTAATTTTCCTATAATCTGTTAGGATGGCCACAAATTATAGTTTATTTTTACTGTTGTCAAAGACCCTATTCTTTCACACCTAGCTCGTGCTCTGCTGTTCGGGACATTGGTAAAACTGTTCATAAAATTATGAAACACAACACACAAAATTATTAAGTTCTGTGGTAAATACGGTTCATTATACGGAAATTCCAAATATAGTGTCAAGACTGTCAAGTAGCGTTTTTTTGTTATTTCGTTTCAGTTGCGATAAATAATGTTAGCTTAGTTACAATCATTTTCAGATATAGCTTTAGCACCCCTATAACTAAAAAATGTGCTTATCAAGGGTATCGTTACCTTTGGTATGCATGAAAATCATTTATTAAGAAATTGAATAGTGCGTAGAATGAATCCAATTGAATAACTTTTTAAGGACGTCGGCCAGCCATGACAGTTACGTGTTTGAAATTTTGAATGTTGTGAGTTGTGACGCTCCATAATAAGAAAAAGCTTTCTTATTTTTTCCGTGCTTATTGTAATTGTGTTGTGATAGATTTGTAATTGATGAATTATGATGGAGGAATCAATTCTGCAAAAAACGTCCTACCAGCCAAAAACGATGGCCGAGCTCCTTCCTGAGCTTTCTTTGAAAGGTAATCAAATCACATGACATAAAAATCCAATTTAATGTGCAATGTCTAATTTAAATATTTTCCAGTTCGTCTCTTACTTAAAGTTTGCATCGATTTCAGGAATCATGTCAAAAGATGATATACTTACGCTAACTGGCAAGAAACAGCCTCGCCATACAATGGCAATCAATCGAACTGCTGAAAGGGCTGTGAAACCTCTAACAATGGCTGAGATGCGGGCCGAGATCGAAGGTAGAGCTTACATACATTTATCTGTAATTTATCATCATCATCATCCAGCCTATATACGTCCCACTGCAGGGCACAGGCCTCCTCTCTTAATCTGTAATTAATAAACTAAATTTTAATCCAGTGTCTACTAATTTTGTATCTATGTCAGCCTTCACAGGCCGCACTCCTGCCGGGCCCAAGGCTGCCACATCAACTAAGAAGAAAGGCTGGAACTCCTCCATAAAAGTGGAAAAGAAAGTGAATCACACTGGAGATGGGAAGTTACAGAATAATGTGGTTAGAAAAGTTCTCAATTTCCAACCACCTAGGCCAGCACCCCCACCACAGATCAGAGTAGGTTTTTTTTATGTTATAACACACTGCACATTTTTTTTTATAATTTTACACTGCCATGATGATTTTGCAGCATCATGCAATTAATAGCAACTTTTTTCTAATGTTGATATGGAGAATTACACAATTGAGGAGATTGTTCAGTTTTAAATAATTTTGATTTAGAGAAGGAGACCTAAAACAAATAACTTTTTGAGTATAATGATGTAGAGTGAATAGAACTGAGACAAGTTCAATTATATGTAAGACAATGTGAAAAACCAGCTAAAGTAACATTTTTATGCCAAATTCTGTTTCATATGCTTTATTAAAAAATATAAAGAATGACATAATTTTTCAGCCTGCTGTCAACTCAAGGATGACTATGATGCCTCCTGTGCCCAAATCACGGATGACCATGGCCTCAGCAGCCCCACCAAAACCAACTCTGATGCCTGCAGAAACACCAAAATTCCCTAAACCTGAAAACAGAGCCAAGAAATCCCTATACATACATGGTATGAATATGTATGAGTATGATTATTAGACCTGTGCAATTTAAGAAAAAATTAGAGTAAAAAAATATTTTATTTCTTAATTTTTCAGCAAAAACCAGTGTGCGAATCAGTGGTATATGCAACATACCCGAGACACCAGAAGAAACTAAACCAGCGAAGCCCAGAGTTACTCTGTTCAACAAGGAAAACAGCTCATATGCTGCTAACATCAACAGAAAATCCCTTGCCCCCAAACTTGTTAACCATAAACGGCTAGTCCCTCCCCCCATACCTGACACACCACTATCCAATGATTCATGGAAGTCCGGAAGTGATGCCAGCTTCATACAAAAAGAAAAAGAAATCCATGAATCTGAAGAAAAAACAAATGCTGTTTTAGATGGCTACCCAACACTTGAGAACATAGCAGAAGTTTCACCACCAATCGCAACACCTTTCCGGGAGTACAGACAGGATATAGAAACTATGAACAACTCCAGCATTCTTGACACTTCAAATGCTGAAAACGACACTATCATGTGTTTTGACAACCCTCCAGCGACAGGACAAGTCAATGACAGGGAGGAAAGTGTCATTGTGTCACTCTGTGATCTGCTGAAAAAAGCTACAGTCAATAATGCTGAGGGTCAGACTTCTGAGCTGAACCAAATGTTGCAGATCGAGGAGCAGACCAGACACAACATTAAAATGATCAATGATGGCATTCAAGTGCTCATCAACATAAAAGAATCACAGCAAAAAGCACTAGATGATATAATTAGAAAAAAGCAACTCTTAATGGACTCAAGAGATGTCAGACCGATGTCTGTGAATGATAATGATAACACTCTTGTGGACACGGATTCCAAGAGTCCAGAGAAAAGTCCTGTACTGGGTAGACATTGCACCGTAATCAGAGCGAGCCCAAAATCACCATCTTACAAGATACCAAAGAAAGCATGTTTACGGAAGAAAGTGTTTTACAAGTCAATGCCTAATGTTGGTGATATGAGTACGCCCATCAAAATAGATGGTGGGAGAGCCCTGAACATGTACATGAAGATGAAGGAGCAGCTGCACTTCCTGAACACGCCGGTCGTCAAGGCGCGCCCCGCGCCGCCCGACACGCCAGCCGTCACGTCACACAATCTAAAGATGCAATTAAACAAATTATACAACGAAAGCTGAAACTTCAAATGAGATGTTTATTTTTTAATTATGCTAAATTATCGACGATAGTTTTTGATAAGTTGTATTATAATATATTTTTAAATAAAATAATGAATTGAACATTACACAATAAGCTAATTATTGTTATTTTATACAGGTGATTTGATAATAAACAAGACCTTATTTTCTGGAGCTACGCGCCACGGTAGCGGATAAACGTGCACGTCGTCTTCATAATTTTTCAATGCGCGTTTATCCGCTGCCGTGGCGCGTAGCTCCAGATGATGGGTCACGGATTGACCCGAAACATGTCGAGCTAATCTCGGTATAACAAACGTGAGTAGATCAGTTATTTCATTATGAGTGAGTTTCACGGTAGTTTTATGTATTTCCTTATTTCCACGCCATTATGTTCATGTTCAGATATTTGTGCAGGTTCTGTTTGGGTTCTCTGTAGATATTAGTGCAAAATTTTATTGAAGCATACACATTATTCTTGACGCCAATTGGACGTATTTATGCAGAAAGGAACCAACCCACACGATGATTTCTTGAGATAAAGCACTTTTTGTTTATGAACATAAAGTTCCTATTTCAAAACTATCATCGTGTGGGTTGGTTCCTTTCTGCATAAATACGTCCAATTGGTCTATTTATGGCATTGTAGCTCCTAAACAATAGACCAAGACAAGATAATGTCATTTAGATTTTGGAAAGCTAGTTTGTCCACGTAATGTTTTAAACTTTCGTCATTTTCACTCATATTTTATTGCTGCGCGGGATTCGATGGACTTATCCACGTTTTAATTAAATTTTAATTACCTCGGCGTTTCGACTGCGTTACAGCGACTGGTCACAAGTAGACCACGGTCACTGTGACGCGGCCGAAACGACCAGGTAATTAAAATCATACAAAACATGAACAAGTCCCGGGTAGCAATAAATGAAGATATTACCCAAGTATTGATTTGGTTTTTTAGGGTTCCGTACCCAAAGGGTAAAAACGGGACCCTATTACGGCTATTACCTATTACATACTGAGACTATGCTGTTTGTCACCAGGCTGTATCTCACGAACCGTGATAGCTAGAGATTTTTTATTTATTTATTTAAAGCATTGGCTAACAGCTAGAGCTAGAGAGTTGAAATTTTCATAGATAATATTCTGTTGCCGCTATAAGGGAGCGTTCAAGTATTACGTAACGCAATTTGGGGGGAGGGGGGTCTCGTGAAACGTTACGATGCGTTACTATGGCGGGAG
>BHDV01003296.1:0-29708 GCA_005406045.1 Adoxophyes honmai | reverse complement strand
GGGGGGGGGGAGAAATATGCCAATGAAAAGTTTGCTACATGGAATGAAAAGAGCGAGTTTTGGAAACGAACCAATACCAAGCAAGCATAGTTGTATTACAGCAGCTTCCACAACTCCTGACTAGAAAAAATGGCGGAATTGTCAGCCCTCGCAAAAAGTAAACCGGTAAGTTGTGAGATCTACTCACAGCCAGTTTTAAAACGAGATGTTAAAACTAATCCAAATCTACAGTCCCAAGCAAATAAAAAGAAAACACTCTGATTTGTCAATGTATTGGAATAATTTTACGGGTAGGTAATTACAATGCACATAACTTAAAACTAAACTAAAAGTATTTCGCACTAGCACATCCACTGCACTAATCGGAGCTACTCGTGTCCTCTGAACTCGTGCTATGCTTTCGTGACTTTTTTCTAAAAAAGATGAAACAAAAAAATACATATATATGGGATAGTATACAATGCCATAGTATGGGGTAAAACGAAATGGCGCCAACGTAAATGAACCACATTGGCGTCATCATTAATCATTAGAAATAAAAATATGTCCATCAATATTGATTCCATATTATGGCACATTGCGAAAATAAAATCATAAGCCCAATAATTATAAATTAGCATAAAGGAAGCGGCACACGAACAACGTTAAACCGAAAACTTCAAACAACAAATGAGCGGCGTTCAAAGGATTCACTGCGGCCGCTTTGAACATCACTCGCGGTTTTCCTACGGCAATCCAAAACGAAAACAGTGCTGAGTGCCGTTGATACACCGATACCGACGTTATATCAAACGCCAACCAACGAATCAACAGCACTAGGGTTTTATTCAGGTGGACTCTAGTATGCAAGCCCAATAAAACTTCATTTAAATCTTTACAATAGTAACATCTGAATAAAACTCATGGCTCTAACTGGTCATTCAATAACAACGCAGAGTCATCACAATTTTTTTTCTATTCTTTTATTCTATACTACAATTTAACGAAAAAACGGTATGAATAAAAAAATGCTGCGATTCGCTATTCATTAAATTCGCAACCTAAAAGTCCTAAAACTTTCGAATTATTGTCCTAAGTTAAATATTGTTGTCAAGAGATAACGTCCATAGGACCAAGAATCAAATAATAAAAGTCAGTGTTCTTCAACCTTTTTCATAATGCGACCCCCCTTTCTTACTCTTTAAAAAATCGGGACCGTCTTACATTCCTGCACTTTAAGAGGGCGCACACATTTTTTACGTACGTAATATAAGATCAGGTGGGGGAAGAGAAATTCAGGGGCAGGGCAGGGGTAAGAGGCACCACAGACCATAACTCGTCGAGTTATGAGTGATTGTGGTCTGTACAGCCCTCTTATCTCTGCGTTTCTCTTCCCCCACCTGACCTTAGTGGTTTTGGACCAATGTTTAAAAAATCGTGAAATGTAAATTAACTCATATTTAGCCATGAAAAAAATATGGTTAGACTAAACATATTCTGTAAATTTACAATAAAATTGTTTCATTTGTAATTACATTAAAATCAATGAGAAAAAAAATAAAGTAATGGTTCAACTTTCAAATTATGTACAATGATATTTGAATAATAAAAACCAATAATTTGATTCATGTTAATCCGTTAATCCCCAGTAGACTATATTGTCTATCAGATAATAACAAGTTTATATCGTTTATGGTAAATTTTAATGGAAAATTTTCAAGTGAAAGACAGCTCTGACGCGTATTTTTGTGAAAACCCTTCAACAAATTGGCTAAGTAAAAGAAATCTGTGTTGCTAATAAAATATTTCTTTCCGTTAATCCCTAGAAAAAGAGTTTATTTATATGTTACAGTAGTTTTTCTTTAAAAACTTAAGGATTTATAGCTTTCTAAAGCATTTGAAAAACATCAAAATCACCGAATTTTGTTTGCACGCTCTTAAGACTTAGAAGTCTTAGAATTACAAAATGTGCTACAATTGGAACAACATAACAAGAAAAATACTTAAAATTGAAACCTTTGCGAGCTCTACCTAAGTAATTTTGATTGCTTGATTTGAACCGGGTTGGACATCTAACCTAGATTTAACACAACATTTAAACATCTTACATCTTAAAAGTAGGTATTAAGTGATAACACTAGAAATAACAAAATATATTTCAACGTTGTGATGACTCTGCGTGTTTATTAAAATGAGCAGGAGTACACACCAGGGTTATCTACGGCTCTGTCACGACAATTTGGCATTTGACGCTGAGCTGTGCACGCAACACTACACCGCAGGGCAGCTGTAGTCAACCTTTTAGGCCACATTACTTTGCTGATATATCACAATTTGTTAAGTGGAATTATTGAGTTTGCCCCGTAGGTTACCTAAAGCTACCCTATGTAGGTTTGCAACGATCTGGGTTAGACCAACGTAAATATCAAACGGCTTCATTTCAAACTGTCTTAAGTTACAAACACGTTTAACTTGAATTTTGACTTATTAAAACCAGGGAAAAAATCATTCAAATAAAACTCGTCTAAGCTCAGCACGCGAGGGTTCAAGCAGACCTCCTTTTAGCATACGCCGTCAGGCATTTGCTTTATGTAGAGAAAACGTGTTGAGGAACTTAGAACAGGCTTAAATGAACAGCCGGCTTAGCACAGCATACGCGCCAGATAGACTATACCCGTCGCTGTCTAACTAGAGACGTCAGAAAATGACAGGTAAGCGTGTCACACACCGAGCAGATACGGTAAGATATCTGTACCTGAACGGATATCTGTCAATATCGCTCCCTATACAATTCAACGAGGTAACACAGCGCAGATAACTTTTATTTTATCGTCAATTATCTGTTGCCACCGACATATGGAAAGGTCGCATGTAGCGACCTAGCGCCACCTATCGTCGAGTAGTAGAACTTCGATTGTCAAAATGCTATCCTACATCCCGCTAACAGAGTTCCGACAATCAGTAGCGTAAATACAACTTCCAACTTCCTCTCTGTGGACTTCGGTCCCCAGTCATAACACCTGGAGAGATATCTTGCATGTAGGAGGAGACTAAGGGCCCCCGCACATTATGGCCACTAAGCGCCGCCACTAAACGCGACCACCAGTGGTTCAGTCAGACCACTACATGCCGCCACCAGTGGCTGGACGCGGCCACTAGTGGCTGCTACTTGTAAGTAAAACGAGACATTGCACAGCAAGTATCTCGATAGAGCGGACGTGTTTTTGTTAAAAATGGACGGTCTATTGATTTCATTATTGTTGCTTTTTATACTAAGAGAAGCCGGCGACTGTGGCCGTGTGTGCGCGCGAGTCGAAGGACAAAACGCGGCCACAAGTAGCGAGCGCGGTCCACTCCCGCAATAAAATGTATGGAGAAACGCGTCCGAAGCTTGTGGCGGCCACTAGACGCTCCAGTGTGGCCGCCACTGAGTGGCCAGTGTGCGGGGGCTCTAATGAATGTCGATGAAGCAAAAGAGGTATGTCAGGATCGTAGCAAGTGGAACAAAGCGGTCTCTGCCTACCCCTGTGGGAGAGGCGTGACAGCATGTATGTAAAATACTATCGTATCTGCTTAGTCTGCGACACGCTGTAGACTGACGCGACTAGTATTGCCGTGCCAAGCCTAGTCTAACCCAGACGTTTCAAGTTTTTGAGCTCAGCATGCTACCTCGTGATGCGGCGCCGGTCGAGGAAGCTGGGCGAGCCGGCGCGGCGCGGGATGGAGGGCGAGCGCGGCGAGCGGGCGGCGCGCGGCGATCTACGGTAATCGGCGTACACGCCCGTCATTGTTCTGATCATAACGCGAGGCATGCAACGGCGCAAACAAACGGGTTAATCGGCGGCCGTGGAGGCTGTGGGTCGATCACGAGGACCTGATTTGAGGGTTGCCACCTGTACTATATTACAATAGCTGTACAGTGGAATTGTGATTAATTTTCCCAGTTTTTTCCACATTTTACAACGTTTCTTCGCTACTAGTCGCAGTGTAATGTTATATAGCCTAAAGCCTTCCTCGATAAATGGTCTATCCAACACAAGAAGAATTTTCCAATTCAAACCAGTGGTTCCTGAGATTAACGCGTACAAACAAAGAAACTCTTTAGCTTTATAATATTATATAGATTAGATACAATAGTATCGTACTATATTGCCGTCAATTGTACTCATCATAGAAATATTATAATATAGTACGAAAAATTTAAATTCATTGCCAGTGCCGTAACTAGCCTTTTATGCGCCCGGTGCGAGCCTTCCAAAATTGCGCTCTTGAAGATACTGGTCTGGTCATTTCCGCGCCCCTCCAAGGTCTGCGCCCTGTGCCTGGGCACCGCTGGCACCGCCCTAGTTACGGCACTGTTCATTGCTAATTTCACTGCTGCACTTTTTTGTATAAATCGACTAAATTGGAACGTACCCGTAGTGACGCGTTGTGAATTTTAAAACGAAACGCACTCACAAAGCCTCTTTACGGCTGCGCAACGAAACGTCATGTCCGTTTAATAAAGTGATATAGGTGGATGTGAATATAGGATTGTAATTTGTATGTAATGTTTAAACATGATAAATGCATAAATTTGTATTTTTTTTTCAGACTTTTCCAAAAGTACCGTATTTTTTCAGGGTTCTGAGAAAAATACTATATTTCTTTAAAAAAAAAGGTGGCAACCCTACATACGCTATCGAGCCGGGTGCCAAATTGGTAAGCCGATGCCGTGTTCCCGTGAACCGAGATAATCGAGGCGCGAAATTTCGAATAAGATTTTTAGCGGCTCGATAGCAACATTTGACTCTAATATTGCACGGAGTCGAAACACTGGCTGTGGTGATCGAGCCATGAGTGGACCGGGTATACATTCGTTTATAAAAATCCTTAGCATCTGAAATTTTCTGCAAGAGTCATTGCACTTTCTGAACCGCGCATTTTATGAATGAAATATATTTAACACTAAAATTTTAAAGTACAATCATTCTTGACAAAACAGTAATTATTATATTCTTACAACTAATAATAAGGCTTTGTGAAAACGTTGTCTATCAAAATAAAGTTATTTGAAAAATGGTTCTGCAGAAATAGTATAGTCGAACCATTGATTCTTGACCCACCAAGTTAATATCTCTACATTGCATTGCTCCACAAAGAAAAACTTTATTACGTTTATTGTGACAACGTTCTGAGGTGTGTCAGAAATCAATTGGTTCAATCGTACATTGCCAAATATCAATATCATTCAATAGCCAACGTTTTGCAACACCTGTCTTAATCTAAATACAATATTTCAAGATAGTTGATACTATTGAAAGTCCTGTGCCCAATTTTGCTATTCTGTAAAGCAAAACACACCCTCACCATCATCCGATTTATTTTTCCCCTATAAACTTTTACATACAAATTTTTACTTTTTTTTTTTTTTTAATTCTTTATTTATTTTTGGGGAGAATTTTTACTTTTTTATTTTTATCAAATTCTCATCTTTTCGGCCACATTTAGTGGCTTCACGAAAAGACTCAAACGTCTGTTTAACGCCCTATTGTAGGCAATAAGATCGAAAACCACGAACTACAGTGTTACACTTTTGTTAATACCTGAGGCATAGATCATACACTATCAGAACGAAACAGACCCAATCCGAAATGTTCTAAATTGTGTTCTATTATTAATTATTGCATGCATGCATATCTTCAAGTTATTTTTATTTATTCATTAAGGCTAATGCATTTTTAGATAAGTGCAATGTTAAATCAGTGTCAATTTTTTGTCAACAGATATCTTTTTACACATAAAACTACCGTGAGACTCACTCATAGTGAAAATTAACGGATTAAGCTGTGCCTAGTAGTCGCGCGGAAAGAGCGGCTGCACGCAGTGCGCGTCTGTCCGCTGCCGTGGCGCGTAGCTCCAGATGATGGATCACGGATTGATCCGAAACATGTCGAGCTAATCTCGGTATATACAACGTGAGTAATCCGTTAATTTTCACTAACAGATATCTTTCTTTCTTTTTTCCCTTAGATCAAAATAACCATTTTCTCGAATCTGACAACTAATGGTTCTAGAGATACAGCCTGGTGACAGACGGAGAGCGAATTCTTAGTAGTACTTGGGTACGGAATCCTAAAATAGGCTTTGGAAGTCACTTTTAGTGCCACATTTCGGTTTGGGTCCGTGTATGCAGGCTTGTCTGCACGCGTGAGTGTTACCTGGAGGAGCGCGTGGAAGTGGACCGCGAGCTGCGGCTGCTGCGGCTGCTGAACGACGACGAGCGCGACGAGCGGGAGCCCCTGACCACATACATCATCATCATCATCAGCCTATATACGTCCTACTGCAGGGCACAGGCCTCCTCTCAGCATGAGAGGGCTTAGGCTATAGTTCTCACGCGGGCCCAGTGCGGATTGGGAACTTCACACACAACGTTGAATTACTTCGTCGCTGTGTGTAGGTTTCCTCACGATGTTTTTCTTTCACCGAATAGCTCGTGATAAATATCAAATTCGATATCGCACATAAATTCCGAAAAATTCAGAGGTGCGACATACATACATACATCAAGGTTGTATTTACAAATGGGGGAGGCATGAGCAAAAGACACGCGACACAGATAAAACCACAGACTTAATCGGAATAGATGACTCAAGTGTATGTACTTCGCGTGCCAAGGAGCCAAAAGGGAGAGCAATGCTCTTCCTTTGACATTTAGTTTTGTACCACTTAGATTAGGTTTAACTGCCTAGAGGCAGGACTATTTGAATAACGCGGCGTTACCATTGAATCGGTTTCACTCCGCCTGTCAGTTCCCACTAAAGCGCTCATGTGACGTTACAGTATGTAGAGAAAAAGTAGCACTCTTGGTTTTCATACAAATGCACAAACTCGCGGTATCTATTTCAATATAGGTCTATGGATAAAACCTAGGCTATTTCACGTTTCCTAGCTAATTCTAGCATATTTTTCTTAGATTTTAAATAGGCAGGTATAATAGTGACAGGTTGCTAGACTGTCGCCTAAAATATTTGACAGTCTTAAAACGAAATTGAATCATCTACGCACTGTTTTCAAGTTGCGAACGACAGCTTGACAGATTTCCGCGACATTATGATGCGGTTTAATGCGGGCCGTTTGGTGGAAATAGTCTTTTAGATTCTCCCCCATACCTTTCCACAGAGAATCGGCATTGGTCTGCAATGGTTAGCAGTTTTAAGTTGAGTTCAGGAATATAATTTTTAAATTCCAGCATCTTACAAATAACACAGCGGTGTACATGGCGGTGCATTGTGTGTTTAAAACGTAAAAAAAGTGGTTTCTTGAACCTATATGTATGATAATTTAAATCTAAATTTAAGGGGTTACAGTAGAGCAAAAAGGATTCTAAACGTCGTTCTGATAGTCCTAAAACGATCTGGGAAAACTAGCACTACAATATCAAGATAAAAACTCACCTCGACGAAGAATACGACCTCGACCGCGACCTCGACGACCTTGACCTCGACCGGGACGACTTTCCCCTCGACCTGGACCGCGACCTCGACTTCCCGCGCGACCTCGATTTGGCACGAGACCTCGACTTGCCGCGGGACCGGGACCTCGACCTCGACCTGGATGACCTCGACCAGCTCCGTCGAGACCTACTCTTGCTCCGCTTCTTGACTTCAGGGGAGCTCTCCACGTTTAGCGGACTCTTATTCGTTGTTTTTGGAGTCTTGTCCTTCGGTTTCTCTGGGGAGATGGATCTCGATTTTGCTTTGGGTTTTTCTGGCGTGGGCGAGCGTTTTTTAGTTTCCTGGCGGGTCATGGCTTCTCGGGAGGTCGCCGCGTCTTCTTCGCGTCTTCGCTCCATGGAGGCTTTGGCCTTTTGCGCCAGTCGGAGCTTTAAATCGTGGAGCGCTTGTAAGTCCAGCTCGTTCTGCCTCGCGCGTTCGTCGGGAGGCAACGGGTCCGCGTCGGAGGCGTCGCTTTCACCCGAAGAGCCCCGAAGGCAGGACACGGGGGGGCGAACGGCAGGGTTGCGTCGGCGGTCGGGCTCCCTGATGTATTTACGCTTGTCCTTCTCGGGCAGGCGGTCGATTATGTCCTTGTAGCGCTCGGGGGAGCGGCGCGCCGGCGAGTAGCTGAGGCTGGACGAGCTGCGGCGGCGGCGGCCGGGACGGGACGGCTCTACCGCTGGTTCCGGGGCTACAGCCGGTGAACGGCGTCTCCGGGCCACGGGAGAAGGACTACGCCGGCGCGCGCGAGGAGAAACACTCCTTTCCTTCAAGTATCTTGCCTTCTCTTTCTTTTCGGTCCTCTTGGGCTCCGGTTCGGAGGAGGATGACCGCCGTTCTGGTCTGCTCTTGTATTTAGCGGGTTCTCTGGGTCTCTCCTTCTTAGTCGGCTCGGGTTCTCGACGCTCTTCAGGGCTATCCCTGCGACGCCGCGGTTCATCCTCGAAGCAGTCGTGGTCGTTTCTACTCCGCCTATCAACCCGGTCTTCCCGTTCCCTGCGCGCGTGTGAACCATCCCTCCTGTAGTCAGGTGATTCGCTCCGCTGCGATCGCCGCTCCCGCTCCCGCTCACGCTCCCGATCTTCCCGCCTGGCAGGTTTCTCCTTCCGGTTATAGTAGCTGTCCTCACGGGTCATATGATCGGAGGACTCACTCCGCCGCCTTTTCTCAGGAGGCGGCGAATCGCTTGGCTCGCGTCGTTTCTTCTTCTCTGGTCTTTTAGGTTCCTCCTGCGATTCGAGAGACGAAGATCTCCGACCACGATTGGAGCGTTTGGGAGCTCGGGTATTGTTAGTTTCCTCGCGAACGGGTTCGGCGCGTCGATTGTCTACTTTAGTAACATAGGATCTATGTCGCGGCTGCGGCGAAGGCTCCCGCGGCGAGGGTTCCCGGGAGTTCCGGTCGCGCCGCTTGGGAGGCTCGTCCCTCTTGTCGTATTTCCTGTTCCTGTCTTCGCGGTCCCTGTTCCTGTCTTCACGGTCCGTGTTCCTGTCTTCGCGGTCCCTATTCCTGTCTTCACGGTCCCTGTTCCTCTCTTCGCGGTCCGTGTTCCTGTGGCCGTCATTCTCGCGGTGGTCGTTCGGTTCCTCCCGGTTCTTGTCTTTGGATGATTTCTTGTTTTTCACGGGCGAACTGCAATGTGACATGAAAGAAGTTACAAACTCTTCATTTGCTTGCGAAAAGAGGATTTGAAACGATGTCATGGTTGGTTAGTCAGGTTAAATGCACTTCCAGTATCAAACTTTATTACAAAAAAAAACTCGAACATTGAAATAACTCAAAATTATATTTTCTTTTAAATCATCAAACAAATTTCCTTTAAAAAAAATAGGAAAGATGCCTTTGTTTACCCAATTGACCAATACTTGTGTAGCAACACAACTACTACAAAGAGGAATAATATGTAATTACGATTATAGCTACTCACCGATACAATAAGTAACATACAAGTAATTCGATCAAGAGTCTAGTAACTTTTTGTTTAGTACTCATGTATAAAATAGACTTGAAAGCTTCATCAATATTTTGGATATTGTCTATTTATTAAATACTAGCTTTCCGCCCGCGGCTTCGCCCGCGTGGAATTCGGTTATATTGCGGTATAAGGTGAATATTCCCTCGGGAACATCGATTTTCGAATCGATCGAAAAAGGACCCTATTATTTAATCCGGGCTTCTAACTTTACGTCTGCAAAATTTCAAAGAAATCGGTTCAGTAGTTACGGCGTGAAAGTGGAACAAACAAACAAACAAACTCACTTTCCGATTTATAATATTAGTAAGGATTAGTCCGATGTTGTATGTACGGTTTTTGAACGCATTTAAGAGGAATAATAACATGTGAGTATCACATTACAAGATGTGTGTCTTGTGGCGTTTCAGTTAGCCCCTGAATTTATCCATCACGTAGCGTATCTACGCCGATACGGATTTTTGAAGTGGCAAGTCGCTGGCTTACCTTTCCCTGGACGACGGCGCACTGCTGCCGCGGCGCCGGCTGCCGGCTTTCTTCTGCGAGGAACAAGAACAAACATGAGAGAACAGTTCGGCGCGCCGCGACACCAGTGCCATACAAGACTAGAGTGGTAGGTAACGCAAATCATAACACTCGCTAGAACCAAACATTGTTCACACTCTCAAATTAATAAGCGAATCACGAAATCGACTAAACGAAGAGTTCACAGAACAAAATAATATTTACCACTTGTTACACATGCACTCTAATAAATAACCATTTATAAATCAACGGACATAAAATAATGATCATTGAACACTAAAATAAAAATTGTAATGTAAGCTATCATGTAAGCGAGTACAGACGCAATGTACGATCAGAGTGTTCTGTAGAATGTTCCTTATATTTTATCCATAACATTCTCATCGGAACAAGATTATATTGCAACCGGAACGGTCGTATCGCCGGCACGGGGCGAGCGAGACGGATACGTTAGTAACACAATGACAACGTCAACATCGAAATCAACAAAGGTAATAGAGATACATAGATACATAGACACAAAATGAAAACGGAACAACACATCGGAAACGTACCTTATAACGAACGGTGGCGGTATCGTGTACCATTTAAACATGTGGACCATCCTTAATTAGTTTGGGGTAAACGAGAAGAGGGAGAATGTTATGGATTAGTTACATTTCACATTCAATCACAGGACATCAAACGGGCGCGCCGGGCAGGGCCGCGGGCGAGACGCGCGCGAGTCAACACCTCGCAATGACAGCGGACTGACAGTGGCAGGAAGTCGCCTCGCGCGCGCCTCGCCCGTGGCCTGCGCGGCCGCCCCATGCAGCGCGGGCGACCCGCGTCGCGGAACCGGTTTTAGTATTCACCTAACATAGTGTTTACTGAGTGTTATTGTTTCGTGATATACTTACAGTATACGTTATTTCTTCAGATAAAGATGGCTATCCTATGAAATGATGCACAGTTAAACAGATAATTTTTACTGTCTATTTCTTGTATTTACAGAAAAAATAAAGTAAAATAAAAATGAGGAAGGAAGACAAAAACCACATTCACAGATCGAGGCTCCCGTTAGAGATGTGTCGCCAGGCTACGAGCTCGGGGCGTATCGCAACTCAACGGCGGTTGTAGCTACGGGCGGGAATAGTTCAGCTCGAGGTATGGGCTCAGGGGTCAAAGGAACAAGAATGTCACCCGTTTTGGACGCAAGGATGTGCGCTGTGGACACCTCGAGCCGAAACACGAGTGGTAAACAGGGTCGCTAGCTAGCGGGTGTGTAGTGTGGGTGGAAAGGACCCCGAGCGACATCTAGGACACGTGTACAGTAACGATTCACAATTCGAACATTATATCCAAAAGTCCCAAAAGATTAAGTTTAACCATCATTTGTTAGAACACTTGGCTCAAAGATTACATTTTGATAGAGGAGTTCGAAATTGATCGAAGCAGCTTTGAAAGGGATCTGAAAGTTGTATTACTTTAAAAAATTCACAAACGTTATCCAAGTCAACCCCCGACACAAATAGAGGGGTGCCATGAACACATAACTATACATTTTCGTAATTAGGTCCGATCCAAAAGTTTCCAGTTTTTTAAATTCTACAGATTGTATCGTTGTGTGTCCCTAATGGCCTGTGGTGTCTATGTGAGATCGAAGTCTCGCAGAAATAAACCGATTTCGATGAGGATTTTTACGTGAAAGCTAATTCCCTTGTATCTAAGCTAGGCTTAAACAAAATCTGAACTAAAACATTAAGGAGAGGTTTATTTTTCATTCATATTCAAGGATTAGAATCTCAGAAGCTCAGAGAAGACAAAGACCAATTCACCTAAATATCGGTATCATCTTCACTGGTTTTTATCACTCAAACAAAACCACAAAAGAATTTAATAAACTGATATTGCTTGCTCCCAAATAAACATAAAAGAAAACACTCCCAGATCCATTTCAGTCTGACAGCGCGGAAGCTTTCAAAAGGTAATCTAGGAGCGGCCTAGGGTGAGGCGAGAGCTGGTGATATGTCATTTACCTTTTTCTTCTTCTTCTGCCGATCCTCGTCCGAGCTGGAGCCATCGCTGTCCGACTCCGAATCGCTGGAGCTCTCGGTGTCCGGAGACTTTGAGCGCTTCTTCTTTTTCTTGCTGGAGTCTTGTCTGGTCGGAAGAGAGGAGTGTGAGAGTGTGGACGTCAGTTTGGGGACGGACGCCAAAGGCTTGCGGCGAGGTAAGTGACGAGCAATTTCTATGTGCATAATGACATTTTTTAAAGGCCGGTCACGGAACACTTGAGCACATGCGTCGCACTGTGCGAGCGTGAGGGCAATATTACTGCACGCGTGCGACAGAGATACATAGCAGCGGGTCAACGCTCGAATTTCGCTGTGATCCGCGACCGGCCTTTATACGAGAATTTAAACCAGGAAATTGGTCACCTGATGGTAAATGATCATAATCGCTTGTAGACAACTGAAACACCAAGTGGATTTCATGAAAGCCAACCCAGAGAGCTTAAATATAATGTCTTTAGTGATAGCAGTTTTACCGTCTGTCTCACCCGTACACGAGTGCCAACACTACTGCTTTGTAGGAGTGGATAAGACTCTTCAGGGTCCTGATGTAACAGAGAAATTGCTCGCCGCGTCACGAGACGCCGTCGACCGTTGGCGTCTATTCCGCAATAAGGTCGTCGACATATAAATCCACATGAGGGTTGCCGTCCAAGTTCTTAACATTAACGAACGCTCAAAATGGCAGTCTTTTTTTTAAGTATTTCATCAACCCTGATGTAAACTAAGGAACCGCTTACACACTTAAATCGAGATTTTATAAAAACATTTTTGAGCCTTTTCCGCATATCTGTGTCTAGTTTTTGATTAAAATCTCCATTTAGTCTGTATTCACACCACGATACATATAATAGTTTAGTTAAACCCATTACAGTCCACATAGATCTTTTACAGCCAGCCAAAAAAAAATGTATACGCCATTGGGACATTTAAAAGATAAAAAATGTTTTCCACGTCAAAGTCTTGCTGTAGAATATCGTCGTGGACTGAGACTAGCGATGTACCTGATGAAGACATCTCGCTTCATAAACTTAGTTATAGTTTAGTTACAGAAAGATTAGACTTAGTTTACGGTCTCACACGAAAGACTAAATAACTGTATTTCGCGATCAGTATAGGGATATGAAACATTCTTCGTATAATATGGAACTCAAACTATACCTTCAAGCTTCAAAGTGGAAATTAGGCAATCCGCAGTGAAAACAAAGCCAAAGATTATTAACTACATAATTTCAATTCTTTAAGTATTAAAGTTATGGAAACCTCCAATAACAAACCCAACACCAAATAAATTGTTCCATTAATCATACCTACGTATGAAATCCCATAACATTTTTCTTTCGCTGAAATGAGTAAAATAAAAGCTGAGTACGTATTTCGAGGGATAGTATTACTGAGTGTACTCATAAAAATGTTGAAATACTTGCCTCTTCGACAACTGAAGCATCACCTGCCTGGGTTTAAAAATCTATGAGAATATCGCCAACATTACAATCATTAAACGAATAAAAAATAAAAAAGGAAGCTATCAAAAACACCTACTTTTCCTTTTTATTCTTCTTTGACTTTTTCTTCTTCAGCTTCTTTGTCTCTGGTGACGCGCTGCAACAAACATGGCTGTTTATAAACAACTGTGTAAACAAACGATTATTGTAGGAACGCTGCTGTCAAGTTATAAATGATGGGATCGTTGGCATAGCACACAATAAGATACAATGTGATTGTAGAGGGAAACATTGACAGGCCAGTGGTTTGATCACGATGACGGCAAAAGCGTATTGCGTAAGCGTTTGTAAGAATATTCCGATTCGAGTGAATTTGTAACGACATCTGTTGCTAACGGCTGACCAAACTAATCATATTCTACTCGTACTACTAATATCGTATCGTAGAATTACTAATGATCTTATGCAAAGAGAACTTGAGCAGCGTGCTGAAACTATTTCGTCCAATTACTCTCAGGACTTTAACTATCCCATCACGCCTGTACACTCAATGGGGAAAGCAGAGCACACGAAACGTTATATATATGTACAAAACTACGAGTACTTATTTCACATTTTGTAGCCACTTTTCTAAGCTTAAATACAGAAGAAAGTGGTATTATAGCGACAGGTTGTCTAGGTAGATTGCCAAGGCGCTAGCCTGCCGCTTCTTACGACATCCACAGAGGATCTGGAAAGGTGAATGGAATAAAACCTCTCCATTCCTTCCGTGCATAGCTTTAGGTGTGCTTTATGCGACAGGCTAGCAATTTATCAGTATCATACCTTTTTTATCTAACTTGGAATCTAAAAAACATGCTAAAAGTAGCATGAATCGTGATATAGTCAAGTTTGGCCTATGTAGCGTTCCGTGTGTTCTGGATACCACATTTGGGATAACAGTCGCGATGTAGAACCTATATTATGTAGTGTACCAACCTGCGCTTCTTCTTCTTAGTCGCGCGCGCCGCCGCGTCCAAGATCGAGCCTTCGACGAACCGCGGCGAGATGCCGCACGCGTCTCGCAGACGCGCGTTCTTGGCCTGCATAGTGTAGTGTACTAACCTCCGCTTCTTCTTCTTAGCCATGTGCGCCTTCGGCTTCCTCTCGGGCGTGGGCGTGCACGAGCGGGTACCGCGGCGAGATGCCGAACGCGTCCGGGAGACGCGCGTTTTGCGTGCTCTGCATACCCCATTTGGGACAATAGTCGCGATGTAGTACCTATATTGTGTAGTGCACTAACCTCCGCTTCTTCTTCTTCTTGGGCGCGTGCGCCTTGGGCTGCCGCTCGGGCGTGGGCGTGCGCACGAGCGGGTACCGCGCGGCGTGGTCGCGCGCGCGCGCCGCCGCGTCCAGGCTCGAGCCCTCCACGAAGCGCGGCGAGATGCCGAACGCGTCTCGCAGACGCGCGTTCTTCGCCTGCTGCGCTTCGGCCACCGCGTGCGTTTCGCGGACGCTGGAAAGCGCGAGGGGGAGTCAGTTTGGGGTCAGACCAAAAGTTCGATGAGAAATGTGGCTTAGGGCACGTGAATACTTCTCAATTTAGCGACGGTTTAGGCTAGAGATACGAAAACGACTGATAATGCATGTATTTCTCTGCCTTTATCCTCATACCACCCAACGCCTTAATTAAAGGAAAAATGGACGTAGTTTAGCAAAAACGATCCAAAGCACAACTCACGCGTAATTGAAGTGACATTGGTCACATAAATGACATCTATAGCTCATTTTATTTCGAAGGGATATGAGAGTTAGGTCTTTTCTGTTAGACTACGTTCAAATAAAATTCATAAGACCAGAACTTGACGTCGGGTGGCAGAAGGCTAGTAGAAGCTTAGCGACGTGTCGTTAAAGGTAAATTGAGAGAATATAATCAATATCCCAACCTTAAAGGGCAACTTGCACCGCTCTGTATAGGTTAAATCATATCTTTACTTTAAAATACCTTATATAAATATGGTGCAAGTGGGAGTAAACGCAACATAATACGCATCGATTACGTTCGCGTTAAAGCGATAAATATAAAGGTCATTAAGAAGTATTCAAATTACCAAAAGATCTTATGTTATGATTTGGTACACTTCTGTAGACTCAATTAATTATTTACTTATATCTAACTTACCCAATTTAATCATGACATTTTTTTATAAGTGAATTGATTTAATTAATTAATAATTTGTCTATTCTAGAGTACAAAAAAGCCGAAGATCTTAAAAAGAAGAAAATTTCAGGTCGTGTAAAAATAAACATTTTACGGTCCAAGATAATGACACTGTCTGCCTTTTTACATTTATCACGTTTTCCGCTGAAACCCGACTTTGTAAGATCTCACTGGCGAATAATAGAAAACTAGTTTACAAGTCCTTCCAGTGTTTGAAATCAATAATCGCTCAGACCTCTCCAGAAACAGTGCTCGTCATTCATCAAGACATTGAAAATTTGTAGCGCAGAATTCTTTGTACCTTTAGAAGTGCTAATTTCACAACGACTTAATAAAAATCATAGACTTGCAATCTGTATAGTATTGATTTTTCAACGCCCGATGAAGGACGAGCCTGCATTCTTGTCAAGTGAGACAACGTTTCAGAGGTTGCAACGTCATCACAAGCTCCACTAAAGATTTCCAATAAGCTCCAAAGAAGACTGTCGTATATTTACCTGAGCAGCACCAAAGTGCGCTAGAAATGGGGAAAAATTAAAATGATTTAACATACTGAGTGCACGATAAGTAATTTTCTAAAAACAACCAGGCATGACCTAAGCTAACGAGCGCATTGTTCGCGTAACCGGGTATGAAATCGTTTAATTTCCAATCAAGTCGATAGTCGCGAGTTTCAATTAGTGGCTACAACCTACAACTCGCTATGATTAAATCGATATAAAACTGGGATGCACACCTTATGACCGACCGCATGGACTTTCTCTCCTCGTCATTGGAGAGACAGACCTGCAAATTGTCGTTGTAGTTGCGGTCGGCGCAGCTGCAGCGGCAGCAGCAGGGCGCGCGGAGGCCGGCCACGGCCAGTAACGACCGCAGCGCGGGCTCCAGCGCATTCCCGGAGCCCTGAGGCTCCGGTGCCGGCTCGAGAGACGCCGCTCGCGCCCGAGCGCGCCCCGGCGGTGCAACCACCGCCTGGAACGTTCCCCGCCACAGCCTCTCGAAGACAACCCTATCGTTCTCCTCGCGACGCGGCGCCCTACCCCTCTGCATGGTACTTAAACTAATGGAAGACTTGGTTTCTTAAAGCTAAGCTATGCTAATGGAAGACGAGTGGGCTACATGCGAGGCGGCCGGCGCGGGCCGGCGGCGCGACTGCCGGAAGGCGCCGCGGAGGCTGCGCAAACAACGGAACCGCGCCGCGCCGGCGGGGTGCTCCCCTTCGCGCCCCAGCCACTACCACGGGTACAGGGGTACTCGCTAGCGAATTTAATACGAATTTGTATGGAGGATACCAAAGCGACGCTAGCGGTCGCTAGTGACAACGAAAGTATGAGTTCAATGGTAAATTAAGTACCTAACGAATCTAAAAGCTAGCTAGTTTTTGTAGCCATCATTTTTTGTAGAACATCGATTCGATCGTACAGATGTCATGGACTGAAATAAAGAATGTAAATGTGTCTTTAAAAAAAAGTAATTATGGGTTTAATTAATTAAAACCAAACTTTATTGATTCCTCTGTATTCCTCTTCCTTTCTCTCAAAGGAAGCAATCGGGATTTATTTAACCTTGAATTTAGCTACGCATTTTTCGAAAACGACTCTAACGCGGTTTCTGACTAGAACAGAACTCATAGTAGTGGTCCGGGAGGAAAACACGGCCCGCTACCCCTAACAAAGAACGCTCGCTTAATACCTACGCTTGTTGCGAAAACATTTTCAGCGTCGGGTAATTCGCTCGCATTCAGTTGATTTCTACGTTGGTTAAAAGAGCGATAAGTAATAAAAAACTGAATTCCAATATCATATTGGTAATAAAGATATAATATTGCCAATATTATATAGAACCTATAATCATATCGGTTGCTTCAAATCAGTTTCATTGATTCGTTTAATTGAAATGTCAGCTAACATTTCTAAATTAGCACCACGCGAGTGCCTGAACACTACATTTGTAGGTACAGCAGCCAAAAGGATGTAGGCAGATTACAACGAGGTTTTGATAATAAGTGTGACTAAAGAGCTGGCGCGTTACGGTCAGTGCACGATATTTTCAGTAACTAGGTACATAAAAAATCTAAATAGGTATCACATTGTTTATGTCCATTCCACAAAAAACCCGGTTTTTGTAATCTGTGTATAGACTACTATATCACAATGAATTATAAATAAGTGCCCTAGAAAAATACGGCGTATAAAAGTATTAATTTGAATCACGCCTTAAAAATGGGTAAAAATAAAATAACGAGTTAGAGTACAATAATAAATCCAGGGCATTTGAACAACTAAGATTGTCTTCAGTCAGTGCATCCCGAATCTAGAAAAAATACGTTATTAAGCACACTCGTGATTTTTAAACGCGTAAGGAGCTCCTTGTACTTAAGATTTATACTTCCGAGCATGCCTATAATGCGTCCTTGTATTATCGAGCAGTAAAGTTGTCCCTATGCTTTCAGAACAGGACATGATGGAGTGAAATCCTGCCTCTGAATCGTTGCTTTGGGCCTTGGATCAGCGATACATGCTTTTAGCCAATTGTCTTGTCTCCACAACTTATAAATTTTCGAAAATGACACGTAAACGTGCTGTTAGGACCCCATTTGTATAAAAATTAAATTTTGAATTACCAACAGTGCTGTCACTAGTTATTCTACGTGTGCAAGTTAGCTCCATAAAAGCCCTAACTACGTCGCAGCTGTCCTTGCTAGCCTCGTCCATTAGCCTAGCCCTAGGGCAGTCGGTCCCCATTAAACTATCCCCCTCATAATTAGCCGTAATCAGGGCCGGAGGCGCGGTCGAACCCTACGCATGCCATCGCGACGCCTGGGCCTGTATTCCATACAATTACGACTCAGTACAAGTGTACCATTCCGCATACAACTTTGCACGATTTTAGAGGTGAAATTCTGCAAACAAATCGCTGTGTAAAACCATGGCAATGGTACGGAGCTGGATTGGCCATAAGTAGAGCTATAAGAGACAAATTATTCAAAACATCAGCTTTGTTCTGGCATCCGGCGGGGCACAGCAACGCAAGGCACGAGTAGAGATGCATGCGAGATAGACTATACATGTCACTGTCTAACTACAGAAGTTAGAAAACAACAGGAAGCCTATCTCGCGCGCGTCTCATCTCGCGTGTCCTACAAAAGACGATAAAAAATGGACAGACTAAACTATAACGCACAAACGTCACAATATACTTAACTATGTTGATGGGGCGCAGCGATATAGTATGTCGCTTGTGGAATACGGGCACAGCTACTAATTAGTAATTACTTACTCCAGCTGTCCGCGATCATTAATTATGCGTTCGCGTGATTCCATCCTTTTAATTTATGCCGTATAGAATTACGTGGCCATTTATTTGGAGATGGACTTTAATTAACACCGAAGCGATCACCAGAGTCTAGACTTTCACACTTTTGATTTAATTACGCTAAAGTCGAAATTTTGGCAATTTTTACTTCGTTAAATAAATGTGAGATTCAGGACTAGGGAGGTTCTCGTGGCGTATACATCTAAACAGTTGTTTCCTGGCCCATCATACGACCTGCAGCGCTATTGTCTAACGCACCAAATATTTACATCAATCTCACGGAGAAAAACGATCTAGATCTCATGCGTCACGGTAAAGTGCTTTTGTGTAAAAAAACTGGATTACGATTTTGAGAGCATTACGCGGAAGCAATTTTTAGTAAATCATTCGTTCGGTTTGGTTTAAATGTCAAATTTGAAATATGGGTATTGGGTGCGATGATATTACGTGATAGCAAATGTTTCAAATTCAAAGCGAACTGACACTGAAAATTTCAAAGTTAAAACGATGTATATTTTTTGTGCATTAGACAACAGTGCTGCTGTTTATAGTGTACATCATAGTGACTGCTCGAAAGAGAAAATATTTATTCCGTTTATTTTGACAACGTTCTGTGATGGCTCAGGAACTGCTTCGACTGTACACGATTTCCTAACAAACCACTTGCAAAATACTATTAAACAAACGATCGATCACTATGTCACCGGCGTAAAGAAATATTTGAAAATTAGTGGAACAATGCCACTTGCCGTTTGCATGACCCACATAGCTGTTTGCCCCTGTCAGAAAAGATATACTGCATCGACTATTGGTATTTTTTAGCGCTACAGACGCAACAACCTATTTCTAATTTAAAATACTACCTACTTTAAAATATTTGGGTTGGGAACTCGTTTTGGTTACGGCAAATTGTCTGTTTGGCTAGGCGGCCTTGCGCTGGAACGAGGCACCGGAAATAAGACATACATACATACAATCAAGCGCGAATTCCCAAATGGGGTAGGCAGAGCACACAAAACGCTACATAGACAAAACAATGACTATTTCACGTTTTGTGCGTTTTTTTTTTTTTAGGTTTTAAAGTACCTTAACCTATGGTCCTTAGTCGCCTCTTACGACATCCGCGGAAGAAACGGAGAGGTGTTATTCTAAACCCGACACCACACGGATATAATACGAATAAAGGTAATATGATAATCAGCGTGACGGCCCGTGTAATGGTATTGAGATGATTTATTGGTGGTTTACGTCATTATTAGGAGAAACAATACACGCGAGCAGGTGTTTAAAATGAATTTCTTTAAGCTTCATGCCTCTAACGTCTAAATGAGATTCGCTTTAGGTTTTAATTCTGTGATTGAAACTCTTTGTAAATAGTCAGGTTAGGTACTCAGTTCAGTTTAGGAACATTTAGACGTGGTTACCTCCTATGATCTAACTTTGACAAGACTTGAGAGCAGAACGTTGTCACAATAAACATAACAATTACTTAGTCGAATAGTGGAGCAATGCAATGTCACCATAAAGTTTACTGTAAATAAGTTATTGGTTCGATAGTACATCGACAATTACAGTCTAATTGATTGTAGACGACAGAAAAATCACATTCTCCCGTCCTCTAATCCCCAATGTTTGGATACAAATGAGTGAGTTAAGTTTGTACATACATCGTCGCCCCCGGGGAATAAAATGGTAATAGGAAAAAGTAAATTTTACAGGAAAAATAAAAAACCGATTTTACTCTGTATCTTTAGTTCTACAAATAATTCATCAACGAGTTATATATCAAATTAAAGGAGATTTTAAGGGCGTGTGTATGTCATAATTCTTTTATTTTTACCTATCTTAATTTATTTGTTATAAGCCGAAATATACACTACCGAAAATATGTGCTTGAAATATTTTCGTAATAAACGGTTACCATCTTATTCGTGCAAATCACTGACAACTAAAGCTATCGTAATATGGCGTTACCATTCTACTCAGTGACTTTCCCAACAACTGCCGTGTATAGTAATTGGTTATTACGATTTTATTCCCGTAAACTTTTTCTATGATAGTAAACGTTAAAGGCACAGTACAATTTTGTTCTGGGAAAAAACCAGTGGTGGTTATAACAGTTACAGACTATTATGGAAAAAAATAGATAAATAAAGAAGCAGTAATATTTTAGTTATTTCTTTATTTTTTATTAAAAATCAGTCCTAGGTTATCGTAGGACATCATAACAATTAGCCATTTATTAACTTTTCTTATCTTGCCTTTGCCTGTACCATATAATTGCAGTAATACACATTTAAAAAAATATTAAACCAGTCAGAGATCTGAGCATACAAAATAATAATAAACATACATACATCACGCTTGTATTGAAGCAGAGCACCTGAAACGTGTCGTTACATAATAGTTTGACATTTATAACAAAGTAACGCACAAATTGATCTACTAATAAGGTAAAGAAATGTTTCAAAATTTATTAAATTTGTATCTAAGTATGTAATAATAGGAATCTCCAGTTAAAGAATATATATCTGACGGATAGGGGGTTTATGGAGGTCGTAATAGTTTTTCAGTGTGGCTTGGGTGCTGCGGGGATGCATGGGTCTCAACATTCGGGGCCTTGGGAGCGGGGGTCGAAACAGTGTGGGCTTGTTTTGGTTCCATACATTGATTGGAGTTATCGGAGACGGATTTTCTTTTGCGCGGTCTCTTGCATAAGGCCTCGGTGTCTAATCTTACTATGGCAATAGCAACATTGTGGTCGTGTTTCAAATGTGCTAATTGGCATAGTCGGTGTTGGATACGCGTAATTTCTAAATTTGAACCGTTTGACTTTGGTACCGTTTGCATCGGTCAACCAGTTTTTGCAAATGGTTGGATCTTTTATATCGTGGGAGTCTGTGTGTTCCATTCGTTTAGCTGAATGCTTGTGTGTCCAGTTGCTTTGGCATTTGTGGCTGTGCTGTGCATCTAGTCTGACGTGTAGAGAGCTTCATTTTAAGCGCTCTTTCCATGTTGGGATGCATTGGGCCGCCTTTGCTTTCGATATGCCCTATTTCGGAAAGTCTATGAGTGGTTTTTGTTCTAAGTTGTTTGGCAGAGTGCAGATTTGTCGCGAGTGCATTTTTATTTTGAGCGGAAGATCCATCAAAGTGGAAAGATGTATTCCTTTGATATACAATATGCATAAAATATAGCAATGAAATGTAGCCGTGCTAATATGCCAAGAGAAATAGTAAGATATATTTTTGTTCTGATGGATATTCTGGTCTAAGTGGGGGTGGATATGTGTTCGCGTTGTATCTGCGTGCTGTTGAGTGGTTTAGAGTGGAAGCCTCTCACAGATTCTTTGAAGCAGGGTGTGGCGGGGGGGCGTGGGTAGCTCGGTGCATCCTGGCATGAAAAGAATGTTGGGGATGGGTTTTCTGTACGCTAAACCAGATATTTGGCGCAGTCACGGTTGCCAAAAAGGCTGGACACAGGTGTTCGGTTGGGGGATTGAAGCGGATGGTTGCGGTATGTGGATCTTATTACTAGTGAGGGTTGATTTACATGTCTACTAATGTGTTGACTGATGCTGTTGGTCCTAGTTAGTGCATCTGGGGTGTGATTGCAATGGTGCCATGTTGACATTAAGCGCCGGGGTTTCGTGTGGGAGATCGCATGGGAGGAAATTTTTGAACTGCAATATTCTCAGTTTCATCAAACATGTTTATTTTTATTATAAATCGTATATTTTCGGCATCACTATCTGTAAATAAAAATAATAGTTTTATCCCCTTTGCTACTCGTGACTGGATTAGGAATAATATTCATATAGTAACAGGTATGTAGATACATACATACTAACCGTCATCACTAGGTTCATTCCCCATTTTAAATATTCGTCTAACACGAGTACTGATTAAAAACCTTTTGTTTCTTGTAAATTTTGTTGTCACTACAACAAGACTTGTGACGAGCGCAAGACTTCATGATACTGTAAGGGATCATGTTGTATTAAAATATTGAGTTTTTAGTATAGTTTTATTGTGTTACCTAATTTAATTAATAGTGCAAATTAATGAAAAAACCATGACGGCCATACATGCCGCCATACTTAACAACTTTTTTTTTCGTAAACGACTAATAAGATTGTCAACTCTTTTTTTCTTTACGACAGTAATATGGTATCAATATGTTAAATAACATAAACAAATACATTTTTTACAGTTACAGCACTTTACTTAAAGTGTTACTATAAAATTTTACCGGAATAAAATGGTAAGAGTCATTACGAAAAACTGCGAATCATTTCGTGGCAGTCATAAGTATCGCAACCATACTTTACCGAATTTTGGTTCATAGTTTCGCTAATGTAATGCCTACTTACGGTATTATTGGCGAAAAAAAATGAGAAGAAATTTCCGAGGAATAAAAATTATTTATCGTATATCTTTGTAAAAACGGCCAGGAGAGACATGGAAAAAATTGACCAGATGCATTACGTTACGTAGAAGCCGAATATGCAAAAACAATAAAACTATGGTAACATGCTATTACGATTTTATTCCCCGGGGGCGACGACATATTCTCACGCCTGTATTCCCAAGAGGGGTAGGCAGAGCACATGAATTCAAAAATCCAGTGCCACGTTTAGCTATTAAAATTTTTAAGTTTGTTAAATCACCTTTTAAGTGAATTGTCTTATTTTCCGTTCCAAGCAGCCAACAACCGAACAGAAATACGCAAGCATAGGGTAACTGAAACGACGTCAACGGACTACTAACAATACCATAATTATAAGGGAACTGGTACCGCCCCGTCATTTTTTCACGGCCATTTTCAAAGCAAACGAAATCTAAACAGTCAGCCAGTTTAATGTTAGCATGTTAACTGTCCCCGTGAACCACGACTTTAATGAATAAACGTAATCTCGTGACATAAATACAGAAAGGCGCACGCGAGCCGTTTCAGGGGCAAACAAGATAGGTGGATATTAAAATCCATTTTTATACTGTTAACAATGACGTTTTGTCAGGAAACTTGATTTCAGAGCTTTTATATGAAGGCTTGAGGGTTATGACATGTAACTGAACATGTTGTCATAACCCTCAAGCCAAGCAAATATTTCAGTGCAGTAAAATGCTTTAAACTTAAAATTTTAAACTTACAACAAAATCTTATGATATTGGTTCTTTATCCGGCCCGAAGGACCACTTCGAATGTAGGTATAACATTTTTCTTCATTCATTTATTTTTTATCGTAACTAAAATACATGTAACGTATTTAAGAAAAATCACGAGCAACAGTTACAAAATCGGACTACGCGAATCCCTATATAAAAATAAAATCTTCGAGCAACAAACAGTCGCCAGTACAGCAGAGCTGAAACGGCAGCATTAATAAAGGATAATCGACCCAGTTCCAACATTGCATTTTGTTATTGCCCCATTCTAGACACGTATGTGCCCCTAACGGGGTGTTCGCCGAGAGGCACATCAAGCCACCCCTGCCGCGGGTGCTGACGTCACGCCGATCGATGCCACCCTAACACCTATACCCGTCGACGCGGGGAACTAATCCGCGTTACATTGCCTCTTTTCTACACATCGCAGGCCACCCGGGTAGCGACAACCGTGCAATGTAACCGTACACCTCAGGTCAAAGGTCGCGTTTCGGGCGAGCTATTTCAAGGGATTTCGTGACATTTGAGCGTTTCCCTGCATTTATAAAATCGGAAAGGTCAAAAGCTTTCGGCTCTTCGCGCTATTTGGAGACCGGGGACTCGATTAATAATCGAGCGGAGTAATAGATGGAGCTGAGCTGAACGTCGATTTAGCTGACGTAGACTTGTTCGGGTCGAGAAGTCGCTGGTTGCTTCCATTCGATACAGCATTCACTTGAGATTCTCAGAGAATGCGGTGACGTAATTTTCCGAGTAATTTGCTCGCGTTCTTTAAAAAATAATCGCAGAACGTACATATAGATAGCAGGTGAGGGCATAAAATGATGCTCGTCTTACTGTTAGGTTAATTTAATTTCGCAATAGAATTTGAGCTGATCATTTGTAGAAAATTCGAAGATGATGTAAGCACTGTCGCCAGCATATTGCTCAAAAATTTACGGAATAGAGAATAGACAGTAGCTCTTTTTGTTGAAATACTAAACAAAGTCGCAGCGTTATCCATTCACTGATCTGCTTGGGGTCGATTCAACCAAGCGAGAATAAGTCACCCTTTACTCATGACATGAGTAAAAAAATTGTTCCAAAGAAAAAAGGGGATAATTATTTAAGGACTAAATTATACTCTCTTTATTTTTAATCGACTCTTAATCAATCTCATACCTACTGAAAATACCGAGGTTGTATCTTGTATCCGTTTTTATCCGATTGTATCCGACTGGTCAAATTAAAATATTATATGAAGTCGGCATAGGAAAGCAAATCGTTTGTTTACACTAGTCTTCTCAGCCTAAATATTAAGAAAATATTACGCATGAGTTCTAATAGATTAATGACGATTGAAGCTAGCAGTAATTACTAATTAATGGTTACCGATCTCGCTTCCAGAACCAAGTACCTACCAAATTAGCGCGGCTCTTTAAGACGGCGACTTTAATGGCGCAGTAATAGGCGGGCAAATTAAATCAGCCAGCGATCATGCCGCGATGTTTAATTACGTTCTTACGGGCATCAAACAAGGACACAATGGGGACAAATAATATGACGAGGGCCGTCGCGTCATATCTTGCAAACGTAACACATCTCGGGCAATCTGACTGTAAATACGACCAAGAGAGATTGAAAGACTCCCTGCATTATTTTATGTGAATGTCGGTTAGAACAGACCGAACAGTTGGAGAAGAGATAAGTAACTTTAGAATATTTAATCAAATCAAGCGTACATTTCATAGGACAATGTCAGGTTCAAGTACCGAAATCACATTTACAAAAACTTCTTTTCATTTTGTGGTCAAAAACGAACAACTCTAAAACAATCTCCTCTGAAAATATTTAGAAACTCGCTTCTAGAAACAATTATTATTTGATAGCAAACTAATTGCAATCGCGGCAATAACTCGACACCGCAGCGCGCACGCGCAGCATTTTCATTTCAACAAACGGCTGCAAAATTAATTATGAAATCACCGACACAGTCTCTACCTCGCAAGATGCCCTTTCGGACCGCTACGCTACGTGTCATGTCATCCTAGTTTATGAAAACAACAACAGTACGGTGCGCCGGCGTCTTGTTGAGCCTCTGCCAACACGAACAACTAACTAAACGCGTGCAAATAAACCGAGTTAATCTAATGAGAGGCGCGAACGTGTTTACTATTTGGGAATTCAGCGCAGAGGACAGCGCGGCGTCCCGCTCGCTCGCTACCGGTGTGACCGAGAAGGATAGCCTTTCAGCGAAAACGTAAACATTGTAAATGGAATTGAATAAGTAATCTTTCGATCAGGGCACACTCCGATCTCTTTAAATGTAAACGCTTTAAAACGTATTAACCTTGCTTGGTATGCCGGGTTGTTTCCTAACTCCCTTTCAATCGGCGTCGCTTTCATTCTGACGGATAGAAGCCGATATTGCCATCAAATTGACAGAATGTAAAAGCATACCGATCGCAAGTGAGTGACGAGTACGATAGTAAATGATCCTGTTTTCAATGAATCCCAAACCCAAACGTACAGTGTGGGAGGAAAATTAGTTTGAAAATACGTGTAAAAGTACTCACGCTACTCTGCCGAATTCGTCTCTTGGCACGTCCTTGTCCCCGGCGCCGGTCTCCGATATCTTCGCCCGGAAGGCGGCCACGCGCGCCGCGATCTCCTCCCGCGGCAGCCTGCGCAACCACACCAGAGAGACGCTCATTATTAAAAAAAAAATTAAAAAAATCACTTCGCGCGCATTTCGAGTGGACCGCTGCGAGCGAACGTGGATTGCGTTATGTTTTTTGTGATGATATGTCCGCTGTGAGCGTCATACCGCCGCACACCTGTACCCACCAATGCATAGCAGCGTCGTGTTGTGCCAATCGAGTCGAATTACTTTTGAAAAACAATAAAAGCGATAAGGCGCGCTCGGCGGACGCGTGCACTGCGCTGGAGGGAATGACGTTGAATAATATATCAATAGGGGGTGTAGTGGTCGGGGTAGTTATTGATCTCTGCACTCCGGCGCAGGGGCATCGCCCTAGCGAGGGTGCCGAGCGATCGATGTAAACAACACTTAGGGCACCAGTTTCCAGTCAAATAATTTCAGTCATAATTATAGGTCATCGGGACGTACCCTAAAGGTTTTTGGACCCTTTGCAAATGTACGAGAAAAGCGACATAAACGCCTGTATCTTTTGAGCGTATAGACTTAAGAATTGATTTGTAGCCGCAGAGCTTAGTATTTCTGTTACATCTCCACGCGACGCTGAACGACAGACAAGACGGACACGGAAGTGATTCTGTATTTCCTATAAGTGTTCCTTTTTCCTTTAAGATAGCGGTTCGCACCGTGATAGAGTCAAAAGACCAAGACAGAATACCGCGACCGTCACTTTACTGTAAGCAACATAGGTATATCTAAGCGACAGTTTGCGGGCGAGGGCGAGACAGAGTCGTGGTCTTCAGTCTTGGTCTTTTACCGGTCGCGACGGGAACCGCCACCTTTAGAAGTACGCAACCCTAAAATGTTCTACGACCAATCGATAGGGTCGCATATCGGCAATGCACGCAGCGTTGCTCGTCAAGTGTACGCAGTTCAGAAGTAACAGGTTGCAGTTAACCGGCGTAGTTTTCGCCATGGCGGCCGATAAAAATAAATACAACCACCCAATCACTGGTTGTTTACACTGACCCGATTATTCGTGATTAGGTGGAATGGAAACGTTATTTAGATTAAAATGTATCCAATGACATTGTTTACACGTCTAGGAATTCGATTTGCAGTTGGTGCACGGAAAGTTCAATTTTCTGCCGTAATCGCGGAATGCATAGAGAAGTTGCCTCGTGCCTGCTTAACTAGAGAAAACTCCTGTCACCGTCTCGCTAGAGGCGTCAGAAAAGGACAGGAAGTCTATCTTGGGCTAAGCTACACTCACTATTAAAAAAACATTGCCAATTTAGACGCCGGGGACTGCACTAGACATGATATTTGGTATCTACTTTTTCTAGGAGTCGTCGACCTTACGAAGGGAAAAAAACTGAAAGCTACGAGCGCAATAAATTCTTTGAAGTACTCGTAATTATTGTAATAATCACAAATTATTAGTTTTGGAAGTTCTCCAATATCATGTCCTATTGAATTTGGCCGCGCGCCAATGGATGAAATTTTATGTCTGTGCGTAAGGTTTGTAGTTTTTTTATTGGTATGGAAATCGATTTACTGCAATTGAAATGTGAGATAACGAGGCGGGCCGCGGGCTCGCGCGGCTTACTTGCGCAATGCCAACAATCTTTCAGCTGTTTTTATTTAGCTATTTCTTCCTTGGTATTCGGTATACAACTTGGCACAATTTGAAATACAGAGAGTATATTTACAAGAAGTACAAATTCAATATTCTCTTATGAAAATAAAGCCGCTGAGTTATCAATCTTTTTTTAAGGTCATATTCTGCTTGGGCGCCAAGCTCGAGTATAATAAACGTAAAAAAATTACCGCAGTTTATCGTTACTACAATTTTATTTCAAACAAAACTTTATTACTTCCACGAGTCGTGAAACTGCAGGTACTCTACACTTGCGCCATTTTTGTTAATTTTAACAAAAATTGCAATATTTTAAATAAGTACATATTTTAAAAAGTTAGAACATCTGTCACTATTATACCTCTTCCATCTATTTTTAAACCTAAAATTGTGCTGAAGGCGGCTATCGTTTCGTGTGCTCTGCCTACCCCATTTGAATACAGGCGTGATGTTTACCATGTACAAAAAAACCGAATTTCGGGCCGTGCGGCCTTTCGGCCAACAGCATTGCAATCACACGACACATTAATATTTCAGTCTCCCGACGCGATAAAGATCTGAAATGGCGCACTGAAGACGCGACAAACGCTTTATTCAATTTACCAGAGAACCCTTACAAGACAGTTGTATCTGGCGATTCGCGCCGTTCCTCTCCTAGGCTTATAAATGTGGGTCACAGCATAATGGGGGCTAAACTGGGCTTTGGGTTTGTCGTTAACACCATGGGAAATAGGATTAAATGTTCCACAATAGGAACGGAGCCTTTCTTGATGTTTGACTTTCTCCAATTGTCATCTATGTCTGATTGTCACTGTGTTAGGTACAGTTGATCCAGTTGATTCCTGATCCACCGTAATTTATTCATAGTTACCATTATAGTGATATCACATTTAACCATCTGGTTACCCTGAAATTGCTAAATGTGGCACTAAATTTTTGAATTCATGTGCTCTGCCTACCCCTCTTGGGAATACAGGCGTGAGAATATGTATGTGTATAGTGTATATGCATTAGTGACATTGCATTGCTCTAAGAAGGGAAATTTTACAACATTTATTGTGACAATGTTCTGCGGTGTGTCAGAAATCAATTGGTCAGACCATTATGTTGAACATTTGATTCTATAATTAAATACTGTCTTTAATGATGGAACCAATCTCATCATCTCATCAATCAGTCTAGGTACTAGGTAGTAGACTAGTAGTGTTGTCAAGAGATAAAAAATGACAAATAAAGTAAAGAAAAACGAAAGATCTTATAAAATACGGATAACTCACGTTATAAATCGAGTT
>BHDV01003274.1:0-14012 GCA_005406045.1 Adoxophyes honmai | reverse complement strand
TGGTGGGAGCCTTGAACTAGGGATGTCCCTATCACACGCTACACTATAATAATTAAAAAAGTAAAGTGCAAAGGTGTCTACCGTACCTGCTTGTTTTAATTTGAATGCTAATTTTTATCACTATATTCTAAGACATGACTTGACTTACAAATATTCATTAAATCTATACCTACTTCTAAATTAATTATTTAAATAACTATACGTAAGCATCGTGCAGAAAATGTGCAATAAATAAGATAAGATATGCTATCAATAACAAATTAAAACAATCACGTCGAAAATAACCAATATACCTACTTACTTACAAAATTCTGATAATAAAGCTATGAAGAAAACATTCAGCAAATAAGGAAAAGTTTACATCTACTCCTCGATAGATGGCGTCCCGCGTTGCGTCTAAACACCCAGTTGCATCAAACACGTAACAGTTGAAATTAAACAATCGAAGTGCATTTTTTTAGTTTCGCCATTAAAAATAAAAAGCGTTACAAGCCTTATAATTATAAATAAAGTCAAAACTAATTACAAATTGAACAATTTACGTAAAATAAAACGCTTAGTAGCTAAAACATAACATAAAAAATACAGTTACATTATTTACGATTCATCACGATGCGATGTTCAATGACCTTGTGATGTAACTCAGTCATTGACTCTACCTTTGCTCTTTGTACAATGTAAATACGTAATTCGCACGCTCTCTCACCGGCGTTGGTGGTGTAATGGTCAGCATAGTTGCCTTCCAAGCAGTTGATCCGGGTTCGATTCCCGGCCAACGCACGCGTTTTTGCTTCTTTCAACATTTTTTTTTTATCTTCATAATTGTAATAGTTTCTTCTATTGTGATTTTGAACTTATTCATAAGAAATTAGCGGAGTTAGAAGTTCATTTCTCGTAATAAATATTTAAAAAGCCGAAATAAATATTAACAATACGTCCGCCTAATAACATATTTTATCTTTGCAACTTACGAAATCTATAAATAAAGTGTTTCATACTTTGTTGTTTCAGAGAAGTCTTAGCTCTAATTGAATTTCATCGAGAAGCATCATCGAGTTGCCATCATCTTCAATGACTCTGTATTATTTTAAGCTCTTGATTTTCTCGGAACTGAACGGAATTGGGAGAACGCTCAGTCAGTCACGTAGCAACATTTTGAGAATGTTTCCGGAATAGTTACGCAATGTAGTGTCGGGATAAAATAACGCTGCTCCATTTCTTCCGTGGATGTCGTAAGAGGCGACTTAGGAAATAAGTTTGGGTGTGCTTCGGGCTAGCAATCTGTCACTATTAAACTACCTCTTCCATCTGTTTTCAAACCTAAAATTATGCTAGAAGTGGCTGCGAAGCTTGAAATAGTCAGTGTGCTCTGCCTACCCCATTTGGGGGCATAGGCGTGATTGTATGTATGTAGGTATGTAAGCAATAATGATGATGATGATCATTACGACCGGTTTTGGGCATGATCGTTTTGAATGCACTAGACCACGGGCGTAGCCAGGATTTGGTTTCGTGGGGGGGGTTTGACGAAAAAAAAACCGGCCAAGTGCGAGTCGGACTCAAAAAAAGCACGATTGTTGTATGGGAGCCTGAACTTTTCGGGGGGGGTTTGAGCCCCCAAAACCCCCCCCTGGCTACGCCCATGCACTAGACCTTCTGTATTAAAAACTATTACTAATTCTGTGGTTTCGTTGCGTTTCGTGCAAAATTTGTATTTTTATAATAATGAGACAGCACATACCGAAATAAATAACGAAACATTCTTTTTTATTAGTCAACAAAATCCTAGAATACAATACTCATACAACTTACAACTAAAATGTAACTAATTTCCAGAAAACTAGTACCTTATTAGTATTCAGCAGAAGCCGTCCATTGTGTCGGCGAGTCTTTAGTTTTTATAATGTAACATATTGTTAATGAATGACTGTTCGGATTGTAATAGTATGACATACCTGTCGGTCCTTATTAATTTTATCTATAGCGTATTTTATTCTCAGATACAATAAGTATTCAATGCATTATGATACTGTAATTTTACTAAAATTCTGACTAAATTCTCACATGACATTAAAAATAATAATAGCAATAATAATTTAATCAACGACATTGTTTAATGCTTTATTATAGGTACTACTAGTTGTTAATTTTGCATGAATTTTTGAACATTGTAACTATGTATTGTGTGCCCTGTCAGGGTATCATGTGTTGTCCTAAAATTTACTGTAACATCTTTTTAATATGTGAACATGATATGACAATGAATAAATGAAATGAAATGAAATGAAGTTTACCAAAAAAAAACGATGCAACCTTTATTTACCGACTATACTTTTGGCCAACTGTACTTCATTGTCTTCCACCCTAGATTATGTGCACCAGATTTCAGGCAAATCAGACCAACCGTTGAAGAGTTCCCTCCATCGGAGACAATCCCGGCTGGGCCACCAGTCCACTACCGGAATATTGTATTATCATCCAAGTTACGTAGGTATATCAAGTTTCAGTTCAATCGGTTTATTGGAAGTGGTTCAAATCTTCCTTGCTAGATTTTGAAAACATACAAACATACAAAAGTGACTTTGTTAGAAAGACAAGTGAAAATGACAAATTAACAAAAAAAAAAATAACATCCGTGTCAACGTCCGTGTGATGTCGGAATTTATAAGACTGTTTCATTTCTTCCGTTGATGTTGTAAGAGGTGATTAAGGAAATATGTTAAGGTATATTTTAGGCCCGTGTGGTGCCGGGTTAGAATAGCACCTCCCCCTTTCTTCCCGTGGGTGTCGTAAGAGCCGACTCTGGGAAAGGGTTAGTGTATTGTGGGCGATAGACTAGCAACGTGTTACTAGGTACAATATCTGGTAACCCTGAAGTTGCTAAACGTGGCACTGGATTTTCGAATTCATGTGCTCTGTCTACCCCTCTTGGGAATACAGGCGTGATAATTATGTATGTATGTATGTATGTATATTTTAGGCACAAGCTAGCAACCTATCATTAGTCGCCTCTTACGACATCCACGGAGAAACTGGAGAGGTGAATGGGGAACGAGACTGAAACCTTTAGAAACCTAAAATCAGCATAAAATAAGACTTCATGAAATCTGTGACGCATCCACTTCGTGGCAAAGCATCCAGGCTGTTATTAGTCATTACCCAAACATCGTAAGTCATCATTTAGTGTCGTTTAAATTAATCCTAATGTTTTTAAGAATAGGGTTTATTTTTGCTGAAAAAAGTTTAAGAGATGCGCTTTTATTTCAATGGTTTAATTTTGAACGGATGGTGATGGCATTGTTTAAGTTTAAACTATTGGTTCAGATGTATGATAGTCATCTGGGAAAGGCCGGGTTGGCTGTTTAATTTTCTTAGTAATTGCTCATAGTGTTTAATGAACAAGTTTAGTGAGAAAGGCACAAAATATCGGAGTTAGATTAAAAAATATAGCTAAATATAGCTAAATAAGTATGTACATTCATCATAAATCACGCCTGTATTTCTAGGGGGTAGGCAGAACACACGAAACGCTACCCAGACAAAAAAGATGACTTCACGTTCCGTGGCCACTTCTACCGTATTTTTTAGGTTTCGAGTCGGAAGGTATACAGGTGACAAGTTGCTAGCCTAAAGCCTGAAATATGTTATATCTTAACCTATTTCCTTAGTCGCCTTCTACGACTTCCACGACAGAAATGGAGAGGTGTTATTCTAAACCCTGTCCACGGTTGCTAGCAACCTGTCACTATCATATTAGGTACTAATTTCCATCTGTTTTGAAACCTAAAATCTAGAAGTGGCTGCGAAACGTGAAATAGTCGTAATCTTGCTTTTGCCTGTCACGTTTCGTATGCTCTGCCTACCCCATTTGGGAACATAGGCGTTATTGTATTGTATGTATGTACATATTTTAATTTTGAACGAAAAGGTGACGGCATTGTTTTAGGCTCAATTCGCACCAGAAGAGCGGCGAAGCGGAACGCAGTTTCAGTGTCATGTCAATGTCATGTCAGTGTCAATGAATTTTTACTTTATTTTCATTACAATAAGACTTATTATCACATGAGAAACTCCAACGAGGCGCGCGGATGCCCGCGGATCCGCGGGAATTCCAGCGAATTCCATAAACGAAGCCGTGCGACTGCGCGAATAGTCGCGGGAATGCCCGAGGATGCTCGAGTAGTCGCGAGCGGCCGCTGGCAGTATCCCGCCCAGAGATCTTAGGCTTCCCGCGCATTCCAGCGACTTCTCGAGCACGCTTCGCCGCCCTTCGCCGCTCTTCTGGTGTGAATTGAGCCTAAGTTTAAACTATTGATTCAGATGGTTGATAGTCATCTTCCCAACCCCGGGTTTCGTTAGCTGTTTAATTTTCTTAGTACCTAATTGCTCATCGCGTTTCATGAATAAGTGAGCAAACTAGAAAATAAAATTGAGCATCTCTAATTTGCATACAAGGCTCGTGACCTCCTATGTATAATTTAAATTTATTCTTGGTCTTTATTTGTTACAATTAAGTTTACAGCCATTATTTCTTGGATAGCGCTAAATATAATTATAAATAAATCACTGGACAATTTTTACACCAATCACCTAGTCCCAAAGTAGGCAATTTAATGCCTGTGTTATGGGTACTAGACAACGGACAAACTTACTTATATACAGATAAACATCCAAGACTCGAAAGCAAACATTCGTATTCATCATACAAACATCTGCCCCGACCGGGGATCGAACCCGGGACCTTTAGCTTCACAGTCAGGTTCTCTAACCGCTGGGCTATCCGGCCGTCGAATTATATTTTGAACATCAATACAGTTTTTATATCATCTTTTAAGAATTTCAGAATAAACTAACGCTATCGCTTTTGAAAAGCGTACAGCGACATCCATTATATTATAATTTACTAAACTAATATTGCTCTATTTGCTTAAACAGCTGGACTTAATAATTTTTGTTTGTATTTTTATGGTATTAATTTGACTTACTATGTTTTGTGTGTAATGAATGACCAGTAGGTATTATAACTTATGACACATTTTTTGGGTACTAATTACTGATGGGCTATAGTAAATTTTCAATATAACAACAATTCATAATAATTATAAACTGAAAGGGTCTTACTTAAATACGATGTAGTGCTCTTTTGATATAAAAGTCATTTATTTTGTATAGGGAAACGCAGTTCTAACCTATTCCATTTTCCTGGTAATAATAATAAGTATTTTATTTCATCTTGCGGTCACCTGTGGTGTCATAATGAAAGTTATATTATGTCATAATTATTATGAAATTATTATTATTATCAAATGTTCATAGTGTGGGACAATCAATAAAACACATTAAGTAAGCAAATTATATCACACAATTGTTAAGTATATCAAATGGAAATACTCATGTACCTATATCAAACATTCTTCTACCGACCATTAGGTACACATCCATTTTTTGTCGCTACTGAACCCCACAAAGGAATAATTCCGTAAAAAAACGATTTTTACCAACGGCCAAAAGAACAACCTGCCAACCCAATTGAGACTTTCGCGCGAAACCATCAATTTAAATGTAAATTAGTGTAAAAGGCAATCATTACAACACACCAGCTTATAACTTTCATAACCTCCTATCTCATCACGTAACTTATATCAAAAACATACTTCATTCTGTTTGATATAAAGTCGCTTTTAGAACTGTGATGATTATTGAAAAAAGGTGTGGAGAAAGTTACCTTGCGTGCAGTCTTTAAATATCGTGTCAGTCTAAATTAGTCTCGCTGTGTGGGCTTTATTCAGGTATGACACCTCACAAAATTACTGTAATGTGTTCGAAATCATTTTGACTTATGTATATCAGTTACAATGTGAATTGTACATATATACAATTACATTGTATCTCGCTATTTTGCTATTTATTTATTAACCATGCGGCGTCGGGATCAAAATAACACATCTCCATTTCTTCCGTGGATGTCGTATGAGACTACTAAGGAAGTAAAGGTTTACCGCAGCCGACGATAAAATTTAGCAACTTGTCACTATTATATCTATAATACTATATTATCTGCTTTCAAACGTAAAATTGTTCAAAACGGATCTAAAAGGTGATTTGAGTATGTAACATTATCACATAGCTCGTCCTTTATGTTAACGAAATAAATATGTATAAGTGATAAGTGATAATTATATCTAACATTGCAATGCATCGCAAGCATTGCATCTTGTGTGGTGTCGGAATAACAGTTCTCCATTTCTACCGTGGATTTCGTGCGACTATAGGTTTAGGTATGGTTTAGGCGACAGGCTAGTAACCTGTCACTATTATACTACCTCTTCCAATATGTTTTCAAACCTAAAATTATGCTAGAAGTGGCTGAGAAGCTTAAAAAAATATATACAGGATTTTGTCTTTGTTACGTTTTGTGTGCTCTGGTTTACCCAATTTGGAAACAAATGCGTGATTGTATGTATGTACCTATGCATCGCTTTTTGCTCTTGTTTTAAGTATTTTATGACTCGTCTCTTAAAGTTACTTTAGTAAGTTAATAAAAACTATTTCTATCTAATTTGAGACTCAGACACTAAAGTTGACTGGATACTTAAGTAAGTTAACATTTTACAAAAACACACGGAGACTTTAATATACCTAATGTATATTGCAATCATTACTTTATTGCTTTTGTATTGAGCCAAATCAGTTGGGTAATTTCGTCTTGGGTCATTGCTTTGCGTATCATCGGAATAATTAACGCCAATTGATAACAACTCTTGGAGTTTCTCGTGAAAATGATATCATAATGACGTGTGCTAAAATTCACGAGTTCTTTGTTTTAAAATTAAGCACGATTTAATGTTAAATTTTATTTCCTGACGTTTTCTGTTTTTAGGGTTGCAAATATGTACGTGGAAGTCTAAAAGGGAGGCCTACGTTCAGCTGTGGACGTCTTATGGCTGAGATGATGATGATGAGCCCAGTAAGTCATTGCCAGGCTATGGTGGTGATACCTGTGTGGTGTCGAGATAAAATAGTGCCTCTCCATTTCTTCCATGGATGTCGTAAGAGGCGACTATTCCCATTCATGTGATCAGCCTCACCCATTTGGGAAACAGGCGTGCTTGTATGTATAGTGGTGATGACTGTACTTTTACGAGTTTTACGCAGCAGGAAAGTCATAATATAACCAATAAAAAATTCATTTTCGATACAAGTTTTTTTTTGCTGACTGTACGTTTTGCTAACTGTACTACATTGTCATCCATCCTAGTTCATGTGCACCAGATTTCAAGTCAATCAAGAGTTCCCTCCATCGGAGACAGCCCCGGCTGGGCCACGAGAAGTCCACTATCGGAATATTGTATTATCATCCAAGTTGCGTAGGTATACCAAGTTTCAGCTCAATCGGTCTGGAAGTGGTTCAAATCTTTATTGTAAGATTTGTAAACATACAAACATACCTAGAATACCTACATACGAAAGTGGACTTAAATAAAAGCATGTAAAAACAAAACGTAAGTATAGTTTCGCTTATATCTTATTACCGTATCCAATCACACGGCTCAAGCAAGTCGGATTAACATGTTTGCAATCGTATTAAATTGTCAGCCGTTTAATGCAATCCTTTGCTACATTTAAATAAAGATGTGAAGGACACGACTTTATTGCAAACTGGTTGCCGGTTTCTTTTCATGTGGAATTATTAACATACATTCATATCGTATATTCCTCAATGGCACATCGAACATTCATCATCATCATCATCAACAGCCTATATACGTCCCACTGCAGGGCACAGGCCTCCTCTCAGTACGAGAGGGCTTGGGCTATAGTTCCCACGTCCCACGCGGGCCCAGTGCGGATTGGGAACTTCACACACAGCGTTGAATTACTTCGTCGCTGTGTGTAGGTTTTCACGGAACATTACATAGTCAAAACTAAGACCATTTCACGTGTCGTGGCCACTTCTAGCGTATTTTGTTAGGTTTAGTTGGCAGGTATAATGGAGACAGGTTGTTAGCCTGTCGCCTAAAATGTACCTTATGTTACTCGCCTCTTACGACATCCACGGAAGAAATGGAGAGATGCTATTCTAAATCCGACGCCACATGGCAAGAGATTTTTCTTTACACACTTTTTGACCGAGATTTACAAGAACACTTCTTACGGTCCGTGTGGTGTAGGATTTAGTCTACCTCTCCATTTCTTCCGTGGATGTCGTAAGAGGTGACCAAGGAAATAGGTTAAGGTATATTTTAGGTGACAGTATAGCAACCTGCCGCTATTATACCTGCCAAGTCAAAAAAAAAATGGCCACGAACAATTAAAAAGTAATCCCTTCGTCTATGTAGCGATTCACCTGCTCCATTTAGGAATACAGGCGTGATGTATTGACAGCGCAGACGACAGAATTTGTGCGATCGAGTCTGCGGCGCACAAAAAGTCTGCGTGGATTGTATGCATTGTGCGCCAGACTTTTTGCGCGTCGTGTGAGTTATTGGATATTTTCACGTTCTTTTTTCACGGACTAAAAAGTCCGTCGCGGATAGTCTGTCGTCTGCGCAGGGCCACGTTTACAGTATAGTGGTCTGTAAACATGCGGTTTGTCAAAGGAACATAACTCGGACCACCAGCAGTTAACTTTGCGACTTATTGTTCCAGTTAAACAAGGAAGTGACTTTGAACTTAACGACGGGCTTTTCCCGCTTTCTCAGAAGCGATTTGACATACCGTGAAACGGGGTGAGAGGGGACAACGTATTCAAAATTTTTATTTTTATTTTAGTGTTTTTATAATTTAACCAGAATAGCAACCTGTCAGTATTTTACTACTTCTTCTGTTTCCAAACCTAAAACTATGATAGAAGTGACTGCGAAGCGTGAAAATAGTCATAATGGTTTTGCCTACCTCACGTTTTGTGTGCTCTGCCTGCCCCATTTGGAATCAAAGGCGTGATTGTATGTATGTATGATTTGACATCACGAATTACGAAACGCTACATAGCCAAATCCGTGGCAATTTCACGTTTTATAGCCACTTCTAGCATATTTTTAAGTTTTAGTCTAAGTTAGCATATAGGTTAAGGTATATTTTAGGCGACTGACCAGTAACCTCGCTCGCAGTGCTCGAGGTGGCTACAAAACGTGAAATAGTCGTGGCTTTGTCAACTCCCAGTACAATAAGGACAGGGTGCTAGCCTGTCACGTAATTTTTACATAAACCTATGTTCTCCGTCGCCTCTTACGACATCCGCGAAAGATATGCAATGATATGCAAATAAAAAACACACGGTATAAAAGTATTTTTTACAAAAATAATCATCACACAAATTAGAATACGATTACTCCATTTGTAATGATGAATATACATAAATATTATTATTTTCAATAGCCTTCCTTACTCTCTCCATTCATAACACAGCCGCCCTCGCAATCCTTACCCACCCCGTTTTATTGTACGCAAAAATACGCACTCTCCCGCACGTAGCATTTAGACGATAACATAAGATGTTAACGCTTCATTGCGGGTCGGCGTTGCTATGGAATCTTAGCGGTCAACAGAATGCAGCAATGTAATCTCATTTGAAGATAAATTCGTTGACGTATGTTGTGGTATCGATGTAGTTCGATATAAGCTCGGAGCAGTACGGTCGGCAAGATAAATTGTCTCAATTTTAAAGAGATCAAGCACCCATTATACATTAAACTACCGTGAGACTCACACATGTTGAAAATTACCGGATAACTCACGTTAAATAAATCGAGTTTAGCTCGACATGTTTCGGACTAATTCGTAGCCCTTCATCTAGGAGCCGCGGCAGCTGCTGCTGCCAAACGCGAAGTTCGCAGCAGCTGCCGCGGCTCCTAGATGAAGGGCTACGAATTAGTCCGAAACATGTCGAGCTAAACTCGATTTATTTAACGTGAGTTATCCGGTAATTTTCAACAGATCAAACAACCAATTTATGTGACGTGTGACGTCGGGTGTAGAATAACTCCTCTCCTTTTCTTCTGTGGATGTCGTAAGAAGCGACGAAGGTTGGGTCATTTTAGGCGACAGGCTAGCAATTTGTTAGTAATATACCTTTTGCCTAAAAACCTAAAAATATGCTAGAAGTGGCTATGAAACGTGAAGCGAGTTCGTCTATGTAGCGTTTCGTGTGCTCTGCCTACCTCATTTCGTAAAACCTGCGTTTGTATGTGAGTGGGTAGAAAACTCGAAACGTGACATTGTACTTATGGCTGGTCCTATGTCACATTTTAGATTTTAACACTGATAGAGGTACAACAGTGACAGGTTGCTAGCCTGTCGCTTAAAGTCTACTAATCCCATTTCCTTAGTCGTCGTATACGGCATACGTATCACACAGGACACAAAACAAACTGAAAAAAAAAAACTTTTTTGCAGACTATACGGGCATTCCAACTTAACACACACATCTATCTACATCTACTTCGCGCGAGAACGTGCCGACCACATACATGCGTGCGCGCACGTCGAGACACTTATTTGTCACCTGTCAAATGTATTGAGTTTTTATACACTTTAAATTTAGAAATGGGGTCTTTTTTTGGGGGTCGTTTGGACGTAAAGCAGATTTTAGAAGACGGCAGACTGAAGGGCGGGTTGTTTGTATACATACTAGTTTTCCGCCCGCGGCTTTGCCCGCGTGGAACTCGGTTATATTGCGGTATAAAACACAACTATAAGAAAACTTCTCGTTTCAAACAACACACAGCGCCATCGATCTATCATCTATCGATCGATATCGATCTGTCATCGATTGATATCGATCTATCAAGCAAACTATATTTTTGTTTTCCCTCGGGAACATCAATTTTTTCCGGGATAAAAAGTACCCTATTACTTAATCCGGACTTCTATCTTTATGTCTGCAAAATTTCCAAGCAATCGGTTCAGTAGCTACGGCGTGAAAACGGAACAAACAAACTCACTTTCTGACTTAAAATATTAGTAAGGATATTTTCAAATGATAGTGTTTAACAACGAGGCGGGTACTAGTGGTATGAACCCAAAGATAGGTGGACATTTTTTTTTTATTCGACGGCGAGGAAACAGTGCTTCGGATTTTCGAGTGACGTCAGTATCATTTGAATTTGTCACATGATATATTTTCACCTCAGCCTTTATTATTACATAATATATGTTTTTTTTATTTAAATAAATAAATAGACCAGGGACAGACCCAAGAGAAGGTGGCGGGACGACCTGAATAATTTTCAAGACGATTGGCAAAGGCATGCTCGATATAGGGAAGAGTGGCAAAAGAAATGTGAGGCCAAGTTAAAAATGTACCATATTATTTGTTCTGCCCACCCCAATCTAGGAACACATTCATGATCTATGTGTACATTACATGCACCATGTTCTTTCAATGGAAGTTAAAAAACACAGAACAAATCACAAATCAAAATCTCTCAAAACGTAATCAGTATTATAAGAAAAAAACAAAGACCTTACCAAGAAATAATATGTCAGACATATCGTCGCCTTTCTCGGAACCAAGATACGCGTATCTCGGAAACACATGTGGAACCAATTCATAATCAAGCAAGTCATTTTTTGGGATTCCCATTGTAGTAGTTTGAGACAAGTGTAAATGTAAGTAGATGATGTAATTCTTCCTTGTATTTGTTAATGACTGTGACGAAAAAAAGTGTCGTTAGTCATTTCGCATATGGAGCTGTTCGCAAACACTTTCAAGACAGTTGCTAAAATTTAAATTAAACAACATCACAAACGAACATAAAAATAAGTAACATTAACCTAAAACCAGTATCTTGAGCGTCTAGAGTGTTCAAAACAATGATAGATTCGATTTAACGATTTAGTTCGTGAATTAAGAGGAAATGGAGCGGTCACATTTTGTATGGAAACGTAGTCCCCTGATTCCTCGCTGGATATTACCCGTAGAACAATGATTTTTTACATCAACAATCTAATGATATATTAGCATGTTCCTATGTTTTCCTTTTTTTCTTTATTGAATTATTAAAGGAAATATTAACCTTCAAAAACATGAAAAATTGGCAAGTTTTTTCCGTTGTGTTCAAACCTCTAGAAACCAATTTTAACACAAATATATCAAAATATAAGAACATAGAAACACAGTTATAACATTTCTTAAACATTTAATGAAAAAACATATTTAATCGGTTAAGTTTTGGAGAAGAAATCAGGGGACTACGAAACGTTGTTTTTGAATAATTTTCATAGGTATTTTCGGTCTGAGCTGTTGTTGTTCTTATCGCACTCGACGTCGTCTAGGCAGGTCACGGCGCGACAGCAATAGATTTAGCAAATACCTATTTTTCAATTCCTTCGACCGGCATATTTCCTCTTAACGCGGAATCGTATGGAAATTGAGACAGCGCCGCCAGCGGAACGTTTGCACACCTGCCGCGGTCGACACATTTCTATACAATTCCGCGATAATTCGCAAACGAAAACGTTATCGAATCCACAATCGTTTTGAATACACTAGATGCTATAAACCTATTCGACATCCACGGAAAAAATGGAGAAGCGTTATTCTATCCCGACACCACACAGGACAGTAAAGTTATCCTTAAATTATAACAAACATTTTTTTATAGTTCTTCAAATTGTTCGTTACTAATATTCGCAATTATTGTTTAGATTGTTGACATAACGCGGCATTTAAAATGGCCATTTATCAATTATTCACCGCCCTATGTTTACCCGACTCGAGCTAAATATTTATTAAAAGATTAAGTTCGGAAAAAGGCCAACAACAAATAGCGGAACGCAGCGGGAGAGCAATTTGTCATACGTGTGTATACGCCTAAATAAACATATTGGCGCGCGGTTTGAAGCAAGTAAAGAACTTGTAGCGAGTAGAATACCTTGTCGAAGATAAGCACAGACTTATATCGAAATAGATACCTCGAGTTCCTGCATTTGTATAAAAACCAAGCGTGCCAATTTTATCTATCTACTGTAACGTCACATGAGCGCTTTAGTGATGGGAATTAACACTCCGAGTGACACCGATTCAAAGGTGATGCCGCCTTATTCAAGTTGTCATGGTCTCTAGGAAGTACCTTATGTAAGTAGTAGTACAAGACTAAATGAAATCGCGTCAAAGGAAGAGCATCGCTCTCCTTTTTGGCTCACTTTTGGCACGCGAAGTACATACACTTGAGTCATCTATTTCAATAGAGAGATCTCTCTCCAGAAGTTATGCCTGGGGACTGAAGTTCACAGAGATATTTGGAAGTAGCATTAATGCGACTGATCTTTGAAACTTACAAACATAATAAAAGCGTGATGACGCTTGTATTTTCAAATGGGGCTGGCAAAGCACACTAAACGCTACATGGACAAAATTGTGACTATTTTACGTTTTGTGGCCACATCTATTTTTTTTAGGTTTTGAGTAGCCATGTACAATATTAACAGGTTGCTAGCTTGTCGCCTAAAGTATACCTAAACATATTTCCTTAGTCACCTTTTACGAAGTCCACGGAAGACATGAAAAAATGTTAATGTAATACATAGTTATTTATTTGGATTTGTATGTCTCCGCTACCCGCCATCGTTCGTGGCATGGACGCAGTTCTGCATTTTATCTCCCGCTCTCGCCGCAAGCTGCGCGGCAATTGTTTGTGCGCTGTGGACGTGACATGGAGATTCCAAATTTACTACAAAATTAGTAGTAATGTGGTTGCGGGTTTGGAACATTACCTTTCGATTTCTTCCGTGGATGTCTGAAGAGATGTATTTGGAATGAGAGCCTAGCCACCTGTCACTATCGTGTACCTATTTAGTTAAAACCTAAAAATGTGCTAGACCACATACTGTAACACGTATGGCCTGTAGGCCCGGCAGACCTCGGGGAAAAGTAGGTAGAGCGTTGACGTTAATGAAACCAGAGGATGAGACAATATAACTTTATTTTAAGACCTCGGGAAGCGTTATCTAATAGTACATAATTTTGGAGCTAGGTCGTGGGCTGTTGGCTTCTCTGTCTCAACTGTATT
>BHDV01003267.1:162580-173648 GCA_005406045.1 Adoxophyes honmai | reverse complement strand
CGTTGGAAAGGTCTCGGGCTCCGTGAAGTTTATACCGCGATATAACCAAATTCCACGCGGGCGAAGCCGCGGGCGGAAAGCTAGTATTTAATAATTTGATGTTGGTTGATTGTGTGACACATGGAAATATTGAATTATTATGGTATTCTGTTAATTCATTGCACTGTGATGTAATTTTAGCTTCACATTTATTATAATAATTTAAAGATGAACTTTGGCATTCTTGAGTTAGCTGTGTGTGTTCAATAAATAATTATGAGATCACAATGGTAACCACGCTTAACGCAAATGTATTCAATTTATAAGAAAAAATATAAATTGATGAACTAATCTATGGTAGTGGTACTGAAGACTGTTTGCTTTGACTGTAGCAATTTTGTATTAAAACTGGCTCATTATTTGATAAAGAAACCGAATTAGTCTGACTCGCGCACTAAGGGTTTCGTAACATTTTGTATTCAACATTAATTGATATCAAGCAATAACACACTATCAAGGATATAGGTTTCTAGGTTTCCCGCCGTCCTCTTGGTTGTCCCAAAAATCGAAAAAAGTATTTGTTTGTAATATTAATACAAATTTATGTTTTTTAGAAAAAATAAATCTGTGGTGTGATACCGCTATGTACCAAATTTTAATATGCTGAGATCACGGGAATTATCCTGTGAGTCTTGATTCCTTTGCGAATCTTTAGATTGTGTCGGTTTAAAAGTATAATTTTTTGATAACTCATAGGATAGCAGCAGTAACAAATTTCAGCTTGTTACCTCCAGCGTTTCTGAGAAAAAGAGTCGTGACAGACATACAGATCCAGGACGAACAACCAAGCGACGCCATAGTTTTGTATTAATTAGCCTTTTATGTACGGAACCCTAAAAAAATTGATTGTTTTCTTTACACTAATACTGTACAGAATAATAGAGACATTACATTTCACAAAATTAAATGATGACTGCACTGTATATTGACAGTAAAACACGCTTGTTCGAGGTGCTGTGATAAAAAAACTTTTTTTCTTTTCAGAAAATATTCAAGTCCACTTTAGTGTGAATTATGAAATGGAGAAAAATGCAGAAGGTGTCGAACACGTCATTTTCAAGAAATATACGTTTACTTTTGATGTCAAAGACAACGCACATTTCGGACTGACCAACCTATTCAACGGCAATAAGGAACTGAGTGAGTTCAATGCAATCTTGAAAATATTTGTAGTAAATGAGTAGTTTTATACTCAGCAATTAGATTATTATTCGTGTGGTGTCGCGGGTTTAGAATAACGCTTCTCCATTTCTTCTGGGAATGTCAGAGATAACTAAAGATATGTTAAGGTGTGATTTAGGCGTCAGGCTGGCAATCTGGTAGTGGTATTACATAATTACCTCTTTCATCTACGGTGAAACTAAACTATATTGTGGTTTCCATGAGAAGAAACAGTAAATATAGACAAAGGTTTAGTTTTGTGCACTCCGCCTTAGGGGAATATGGAGGTGACTTCATGTAGGTACCTATGTTATTTATGCTAGGTATGTGAGTTCATTAATAGATGTAATATATCTAATCTATTATTCCAGGTGATACCATGTTGACATTCCTGAATCAAAACTGGAAGCAAGTATCCGAAGAATTCGGCAAACCAGTGATGGATGCGGCGGCTAAGAAGATTTTCAAGAACATAAAACATTTCTTGGCAAAAGTGCCGATAGCTGAGATTGCTAATGTTTAAATTACCTTTTACAGCTTCTGGTGGTTAAGCCTCATTGTGATATTGATCTTAATTTATTTTCTATTGGTGCTTCTTCTATTAAACGTGGTAAACTAACTTCTTTTCTCATTGACGTTCACTTAAAATCATACCATCAAAAAGTCGTCTTTGCGTTAATACGAGTTAAATTTGACAAATTTTTGTGTTTCAATAGAAAAGGTTAATATAGTAAGTACGCCACAACGCAGTTACAACATTTTTCTCACATTATTTGTAGGTCCTCGCCAAATTACAGGTAGACAAAAAAACTCACAATCTGTAGTGAAGTCGTAGAATGAAATAATGTTGGAAACTTTTGGTGGTCGTACATAATCATAAGATCATTTAGTGGTATATATACATACAGATAGTAAGAATTTTCGTGGTTATTTCGATTTGCTGACTGCCTTTTTTACAAATCCTTTCTCAAGTGTCGCAATAAGCTACTATAATATCTATATTCCTCTACCGAATAAAATAAGTACCTAATCATTATTATCTTCTAAAGAGTTAACTCGAAACACTAAGTGTATCTTTATTAACTCTTTATCATAATTACAATATTGAAGTTTAGCACTTAAATTAATTTTCATTGCCTCAAGCGCTTGTTTTGCGGTGAAATATTGATAAATTATTTATAAAGAACCCGTTTTAATTTTAATGATAGGAATTATAAATATGATTTCATTTTGTCTAAAGACTTCCCTGATTTTGTGGCGATATGACTCGATTAGGACTTAAGTACAATGTAATTGATGTGATTTTGGAATTAATTTACTATTTAGGGGTGTCAACAAAAAAAATCCTGGTCTAAACCAAGAAATGCAGAGTCTTGGAGAGTTGAGCTTGAAAATTCTTGTTGTAATTTCTAGACATTTCTATTGATTCGTTTGCATAATTTCCTAATAGAAATGCAAATGATGGAGACATCGGGATTACTGTATTGTGTATTTTCTTTGTTGGAGGGTTTTGGCTGTACCTACTTAAGATTAAGAGTTGTTAAGTCTGGGTTAAAAAGTATACCATTAAAAAAAATGTCACTTGAAATTAAGAGGTAATGGGGTTCTATAGTTAACACTTTGCTGTCTGTCTGTCCATCTATCAGTCAATATCCCAAATATTCGTCTATTAGGTAGTGTTTGATCTAAATGTCAAAAGCTACAACGCATGTCAAGTGTCATTTGAATTGAAGGCAGTCGCAAATTAAACTCGAACTAAACACACGTATATCTTTAAATTATTTTACCCAAAAATCAAGTTAAACAAAACTCAACCTAAACACCAAAACAGGTAGGTACCTACTTAGTTTATTGTGGCCGTTTTACAAAAAAGATCATCTTTTATGAATGTGGCGGACACGTACTCGCAATGCAAAATACGGATAGCTCACGGTTGTAAATCGAGTCTAGCTCGACATATAACGGGCTAATCCGTAGCCCATTATTGAGGAGCCGCATCAATTGAACCGAAATAAAATACCATCATAAATAATTTATTATCAATAATAGATTTTTCACCTGCGTCCGCGATATTAATTTGTCACTGCATGAATATTTTAAAACTACAAAACGGATCACGGCTGCGAATTGAATCGCGCGACGGTGGCTTGTATTTTTCAAATTTTACTTTGAAATGTTGGGGATTTCATGCATACTTTAGTTTGGCATTTTATACGGAATTCCGCAGCAAGTTTGTAATATTTAAAGTCACTTGAAAGTACTTAGTTAATTCTTTAAACGAATCAGGCCGTGACTTCGTTATGATCTGTTGTCCATAAAAGCACACACACAAAACGGTTCTACGAGATAAAAGATTTGGGACCGGTAACTTAAACAATAATGGCTTGCTGATTTTGAATACGTTTAACGATTATGCAGTGCTTTTAGATATTAAAAAAGTAAGTAATCTATTGATAGGTTTCACTCATGGAAGGCCAGTTAAGGCGCCGACCCTTATTCCAACGATGTGACGGACGTTGATTAATAAGGCCAGCATGGGCCACAGTAAAAACAGAACAGCGTTTATGTGTGTTTAGTGTAGCTGTAACCACACTTTTGCTGTACTAGGTTTAGAATAACACCTCCCCATTTCTTTCGAGGTTGCTGTAAGAGGCGACTAAGGATGTTTCCTTTAATTATATTGATTAAGGTATATTTTAGGCTTAGGCTTAGCTAACAACTATTAAACCTGCCCACTTAAAACCTAAAATAAAATTATACTAGCGTTTCGTGTGCTTTGCCCGCCCCATTGACAATACAAGCGTGATGTACGTATCTACATCCACATCATAATTTATCTTTTACTAGCTTTCCGCCCGCGGCTCCGCCCGCGTGGAACTCGGTTATATTGCGGTATAAAGCACAACTATAAGAAAACTTCTCGTTTCAAACGACACACGGCGCCATCGATCTATCATCTATCGATCGGTTATCGATTGATATCGATCTATCGTCGATCGATATCGATCTATCAAGCAAACTATATTTTTGTTTTCCCTCGGGAACATCAATTTTTCCGGGATAAAAAGTAGCCTATGTCACTCTCCGTACCCTAAACTATCTCTACCTAAAAAATCACGTCAATCCATCGCTCCGTTTAGCCGTGAAAGACGGACAAACAAACAAACAAACAAACAAACACACTTTCACATTTATATATTGGTACGGATATACGTTCAAATGTAAAAAGCCAAATGCTTACATTAAGAAATCTGTATCCAAATCCAGTAAAAGCAGAAGATGTTTGAAAAAAGAAAACAAACTATTTCAAATTGGGTACACGCGGTCGGTTGTGGCTAACGTTGCGATACAGTGACGCAGATGTGCATTGTTTGTGGCATTAGGTTTTGCCTCAATTTTGCCTCACTGTACTTCAAAGGGATAATGTTATCTTCGAATATTATTCTGAAGTCTAAAGTGTGGAGTACTAGATTTATCTAAATATAAATAAATTTTATTTGCAGTAAAATACATTATCTGGGTACTTTAGACAGCTTTTTCCGAAAGAAGATGAGTTTCATCATTTATTAGTTCTTTAAATGAGATTGCGATTAGTATTACAAATTTTCATTATTATATCAGAACTCTTAGTTTATTTGTGTTATAACATTAAAATCAATTTTGTGCTCCCATCTGTTTTGACCATTACATTCACAGTATTCGTATAATAGATCACGAATTCAATAAAATTAATGTTTAAAATAAATCATACTGTTTATTTTCTGCTAAGTCCACTAAAGGCAGCTGTCGGTAATTAGGCTCAGATAACGAGTCATATCTATTGAATCAGGACGTTCTAGTTAACTAACTGTTCATAATATATACGATAATTATAGGTACACTGAGCTAATCGTTATGTATACATGGAATTACAGATTGTGGTGTTATCCGTGACGAAGATAATAATACAGGTACACCGAGACTTGTGCACATAGGTATATACCTAATTTAATATTAAAAAAGAGCCAAGTGCAAGTCGGTCACGCAAACGAAAAGTATCGTAGGTACCATTGAATATATAATACGAGCCTACCTGATGAGCAAAAATTGGCAAAAAATACGTACAAACTAGAAGGAGCGGAACACAATATCTTTCAAGCAAAAGATATGTCAGAACTCAGACGTTAACGAGTCTCGACCCGTGACACTCTTTGTTAGTTACAAAGCAAATCAAATCACTCTGTAAACTTTTGTGCATCGTGCAAAGCGAACAAACTTAAAGATTTGTTTAAAAGTAAGAATTCATTGATTGTTCGCTTCCAAGGCGAGAAACAATTAAACATTTCCGTAACTGCGGACACAACTCCAAACTTCAGGACTTTGGGTTAATCAAGGTCTAACTTTACCACTAAATTGTGATGATAATGAATACGAATGGCTACGAATGTTCACTATAAGGCCAAAACTGCGAAATAACGTTTTTTGGCTACTCGATAACTGCCTAGTATCGAATCCTAAGTAGGTATAGGTACCTAAGAAAACACTTTTTGTACAAAAAAGAACACAAAAAAAAAACCGAATTGATAAAGTACAAATGCGATCTTATGCCTTCAGAGATAAATATCTTACAGCCAACCTTTGAGAGACACAAAGGAAGCTTAATTATTGAGACAGATAAAAAAAGAGGCTAATATTCACAAAATGATATAGAACAAAAAGCGAAAAAAATGGACAATGATAATTAGATAAATACAGATTACTGGATTTTCTAAGATAAACATTATGAAAGGTAATTATTTTGCATTCTGGAAGTTATGTACTAAAATAAACAAAACAGTAAACAATCGACCAGAAATTCTAATTATATTTTTTTAGACTAAAAATGATGGACTTAGAAGAAAAATTCCTTAAATACTTCCAGTCTATGATTCCTTGTAATTTTTTGTCGTAAAAGCAAATATTCAAAATACCTATTAAGATTTAAATAATTAAAGAAAACGCTTTAAAATACCCAATCCGCATAACTTTGAGTTACAAAAAGCGCTGATTATGAATTCGGTAAAGCTTGATAAGTTAAAACTTCAGAATGTTGGTCTTTTGAATTCGCCTTTCTTTTGTTTGTACTTATTTTAGAAGATCAATATGAAAATGAATTCGGGGCACTGATTAAAGCCTTGCTCTGGCAAGAGGCTTGATTTTAATCGGTTTAGTCAGATGTTTGATTGATTGGTTTTAATACAATAACAGCAAATTTCACAATGGAATTGATTGGCAATTCAACAAAAGTCTTTGAATATTTTAAGAATTAATTCGTGCTTTATTAAAAGACATCTTATACACAGCGAAATAAAAATGGTGCAACAAAATAAGTTTTTCTTATTAAAATAATGCTGGACAACGGAGTCCACTAACTCATTAGTTTTACTTATACATGCAGTCTTATTCAATTTGAGGTATCCGTATATTTAGGTCGTGATTTAATTTCACCTTTGTATGATTATTTAAATTATCAGGCTAATTTGAACAATTTCAACTAATGCAGACGGGGCATTGTCATAACCCTAAAAAAACATGTCCATTTGTAATATATAAGACATTTTTAATAATTGCATTCAATTTACATCATAACTATAAAGTACAGGAAACGTACTAGACTATACTATATAATATTTTCTATAAATGTAATTATTTGTTTTGTTTATCACCACAAATGTAACTGAAAGTCCACTTCGGTGGACTGTCCGGATTCCACCTGGTAATAGAATGTGGCTTTAAAAAATACATCTCTTTTATTATTGTACAAAAATGCCATTTTCCCCTAATCTATGTATGATTTCCATTTAACATTAATAGGATTTAAAAAAATTGATGGAAATAAAACACATTTTTTGCATCATTGAATCTTGTCACAACATTTTTTGTCTTTTTGGTGGACGTTACTTTAAATTCTAGAAAAATTAGGGAAATGTCAAATGGATAAACCGGGACATATAATTTAACTCATTCACTATCGTACTATCCCTGTTAGCAGCCATTTTGCTGTGACTTGTGCGCAGCAGACGATATTGTTGTGTTAACAAGAATATTTGGTGGTGTCAATGTCGATTTGTCTTTCCGGTTACTGCTGTATTTTGTAAGTACATCGCTATAAATCCACCAAACGTTTTTAATAATTAGTTAAGCAATCAAACATTGTAAATATGCCTTGCCTTTTGAATAATCCTTTAAATGTCTGGTGTTGTGAATGATATTGCGGAAAAAGTCCATTCGGTGGACGTCTTTTTGGTGGACTTTTTGTACACCCAAACGATAAATGATTGTACTTTGGTTTTATTTTTTATTATAACTTTACAAACTAGCTTCTGATTCCTTTTTTGTTTTATCCGTAAATGACTAGTGACTGAATAGTGAATGTTTAAACGTAAATTCTGTAAAGGTAAAAAAAACTGTAGAGGATTTAACAAAAACATACAAAATAAGCTTTAGAGGAAAAATGGAATGATGCACGACGATGCAGAAAAAAAATCAATATATAAAAAGAAACTTAAAAGTACATCGCACGCAAAATACCGCCTTCGATTCCAGTTATTTTAGTACCATGAAATGGGTGAACGTATTGTAGTGAAAAACAGAAGAATGTTGAAAGCAAAGAAACTTACTTACTTAGAAAGAAGTTGATGACTTCAGAATGCAGCAACCATTAAAAATTAGAGAGTGCAGTCTGTTTGTTGATTGAAAAAAATGTTCATAAAAGTATACAATTTTTGGACGTATATTCTGAAAGTTCGGATACGTCAACGTTAAAACCAGGAAGAGCCACCAAACCCCCACTTTCATACATGCTTCTTGAAGACTTGAAGGCTTCCTAGTCTTCGGAGGACGAAGGCATATTTTGTCCACCGAAAAGAACTGTCATTTCGGTAGACAGACACAAAATATTTTTTATATACTTTTTGAATGTATTGTTCATGATTATGAGAATATATCATGAACGTTATTTTGTTTAAGATGTTTACCGCTTTTTGTTTTGTTTATTTATTATTAATTAACATAATTAGTCCACTCGGTGGACATATTAGTCTGTTCGGTGGAACCGAAATATCGAAATTTCGTTTTAAATCGTTTTTTTCGAATAATTGATCTCTGAATGATACTTAGTTCTGTTGCAAGTTAGAGTAAGAGTCGTAATATACCTTTGATTTTTATAAATCACGTGTTTCATTTATAGGCGAAAAAAATTGCCAGGCTTGACAATGACCCAGACAGAGAAGAAACTTATATCAATTTGAAGATAGCACGTATTTGTTTGTAAATCGGGCTGACAAGGATATTTCCGTACAAAAAATATTTACGAAGATAAGCTCCAGATGTAGTGAGGGGATAAAAAAGACTTAAAGTATGTTTGTTTGGCCATCTTTTGTAGTTAAATACTTCAGGAAACATTTTCCGTATTTGTTATAGGTACCTACTGAAAATCGTGTTGTACACAAATGTGACATAAACATCACGCCTGCTCTCTCAAAAAGAGTAGGTAGAAAACACAAAATGTTACATAGACATAGGCATGACTATTTTCTATTTCGTAGCCAAGTAGATAGTTAAGTAGAGGTATAATAGTGACGGGTTGCTGGCCTATCGTTTAAATCAGGGGTTCCCAAACTGTGCGCCGCGGCGCCCTGGGGCACCGCAGAAGGTATTGAGGGGCGCTGCGGTGAGTCGATTATTTATCATTATCCGAAACTATTTTCATATGTTTACACATACATATTTTCATTTTTACTCCTCTCAAGCTAAATACTACCATTATCTGAGCCTATTTGTTCTGTATCTTTTTCAAACATAGGTAGTTACACAGGGTAGGGCACCGTGACAGAATTCTAAACTTGTGGGTGCGCCGTGGGCTGAAAAAATATTGGGAACCCCTGGTCTAAATCATAGCTGCATCTAAAGCATAGCTGTTTCCTTGGTAGCTTCTATGACATTCCTGGAAGAAATGGAGGGATGTCCCGGATTCCAAGCCAAATCACATGACATAATATTAGTACAATAATAATAAAACTGTAAAATACAGGGAAGAAGAAAACTTTGTCCCCAGGAGGGAGTCGTCACATAACTAAAAACAGTAAGGTCTAAACTTCTAAGAAGAAAAAAATAGGTTCAGATGAGTTGCACGCTAGCAATATCATTGACAACCTATTTAAGCATCAATCCAAAGTTGCCAAAATTGACCTCAAAGTGTAAACAACATCTTAGTTTTTTGCCTGTGCAACGTTTTATGTAGGTACTCCAGCTTATCCCTTTTGAGAACACAGGCACGATCACAATTCAAAAGGCACAATACAAATGCGTTCTTGTAGTTGTACACGAGTTTAGTCTTAATTAGTGTAAATAAATTAAGTACGTGATTTCTGAACGCACTGGTCGCTAAGGGCGCGTGAGGGCCAATTGCCATTGCAGTGGGGCTTGCGAATGGACTGATTTTCAGTTACAAATCCTTAGGGGATTGACCCAATTTCAGCTATGCTCATTCCCAAAGTGACAAATTGCTGTAAGGTCGTCCGGGGCAAATGTGACAGTGGAGCAAGTGTACTTAATGTCTATTAAGTAAATTATTTAAATTTATTGGCTATTTTGGCCGACGAAACATTTGAAATTAAAGGAAATTAATACATTTGCGAGTATCTTTCTTGTGATGTAACTACTTTACGAGTTATTAGGATTTTTCCTTTACTAATGCTACATTGCTTCTTGTCAAATTTCATGGTTCTAGATTGGTAAGTTTATACTCTATAGTTCTTAAATCACGAGAAAATCAACACTAATGGCCACATTTTTTGATTGCGTAGACTTAAAGACTTAAGAAGTTTTTAAGGGACTGCAGACCTTAATGTTTTGTGTCAATTCCAATTTTGTATCTTTACGCGTTCTTGTGTAAATAGGTCTTGAATGTCCTATAGACAAGTAAAATACTTAGAAAAAGAAATGATCATAACTCCAAAAAGTAGTAAGCAATGCAGAGTCAAGGCATTTAATTACTTAGACTATTATCAACATTAAGTGTCATATTGGCATGCCGTACAAGCTTGACAAGACTATACAAGAGACCTGTAATAAAATTACAGCTGTCAAAACGCACTTCTCAAATTGATTCAAAATTTAAACCAATAAACAGTTCCAGACACCCCACCAAGGGGAAACAAATTGCGAAACCCAACTTTCATTGAGCCACTCATAACCTGAATCTCTGAGTTGCAGTGAGTAATGGCAAAAGTTGGACTTCAAAATGGACCTGTCCATATTTTTGGCAGAACATTAATTTTGCGGCTTAGTAGAATTTGGAAAATGATATTTCCGGAATACATAAATGGAGATGCCGATAATGTTTTATGGAGAGGAAAAGTATTTGGCTACATGACCATTCATTATGGAATAATGGACAGACATTGTGTCTGGTAGTTCTCGATAAATTTAGTAGTATTACTGAAGGAAAACTACCACAACCTAACATGCGATCTAATTACAGTAATTGTGTAACATTTCTATTCAGTTGTATATCGATCTCAAGACCTTTTTTACAAAGGTTTTAATTATTTCTGACAGTTATTTATTGACAACTACTGTCGTAATTGAGTTCAGCATCACTTGTAACTTAGACGGAGCCTGAACCTTGCACCGTTTTGCCTTATGGCCGTATAAATCTTAGGAATCGGGCATAACTCTACCATCATATTGCATAATGAATTTTAATCAAAATCGCTGCCCCAAAATGTTAAATTAATAACCATTTTATGTAAATCAACGTCTATAAGTCGCCCGTCCCTATTAAAATCGTCGGATCTGCAAATCTGCCATTTTCTGTTTATTTCATTAATGGACCCTAAATTACGGT
>BHDV01003267.1:119522-143623 GCA_005406045.1 Adoxophyes honmai | reverse complement strand
TAATTGATGAATTTTAAAATTTACTCGGGCCGCAAGGACTACATTTTGCAGTCCTAAAAATAGGACGTTGGGCCTTACGAGGCTAGGTGATTTGTGTGAATTGTCCAGTAAAAAAAAAAAAAAAAANNNNAAAAAAAAAAAAAAAAAATCCGACGCGGAATGGCGCGAGCACCGTCTCCGGTGAGCAGTGGTCTTAAACTTCATAAAGTATTTCGCTCTATTTTTTATGAGTTACATGTTACTTTTATACCTAACATAATATATCAAAATCCATTTTCCACGCATGTTCACTGTTGGCATATTCCCAAGTGGCTCGGTTCGATTGTCGGTCCGGGAAACGATTTATTTTTTTTCCTCGTAAAGTTCCTCTTTTGCACAAAAGAAGTCAAAGCAAATTGCGAGAAATAGTTTTGCATTATTTGAACAAATTTCTGATTCTTTCGGCTGTGCAACTCGACTTTGACATGTGAAAAAAATCGATACAAAATTTATGAAGATATTTGGTTTTTACTGATTGTAGGTGCTTAGGTACATTTTTGAATATCGGAATTCAATTAATGCTAGACAAATGACATGCGAATACTTTACACGTCCATTTGAATCCTTACTAATATTATAAGTCAGAAAGTGAGTTTGTTTGTTTGTTTGTTTGTTCCGCTTTCACGCCGTAACTACTGAACCGATTGCTTTGAAATTTTGCAGACATAAAGATAGAAGTCCGGATTAAATAATAGGGTACTTTTTATCCCGGAAAAAATTGATGTTCCCGAGGGAAAACAAAAATATAGTTTTCTTGATAGATCGATATCAATCGATGATAGATCGATATCAATCGATGATCGATCGATAGATGATAGATCGATGGCGCTGTGTGTTGTTTGAAACAAGAAATTTTCTTATAGTTGTGCTTTATACCGCAATATAACCGAGTTCCACGCGGGCGAAGCCGCGGGCGGAAAGCTAGTAATAAATAAAATTGACACAATCATAATCGTTAGCGAATAGCGATTACAGGTACCCGCTGGTGGAACAACTCCGGGAATTAGGTACCTACAATTTACCATATTTGAAAATAATCCTATCTCTAACAGTTGCGAGATTCTTAAATCTGGTTTGATTTTTCTGGCTACATACATTTTTCCAGATTATTTCTTATGTTTGTAGTGTTCAATAAAGACAAGTGAACGAATGAGTTAGTATTTTAGAAACAAATTGCCCTTTAACAGCCCTTTCACATTAAATATCTTTTCACTATTGAAAAAAAAGGATTCATCATACTCAGAAAAAAAAGTGTTCCCGACTTTTCATTCAAATTCAAATTCCGTGACACCCATACCTACTAATTGTACCTTGATTCTAGTAGGAAATGCCTTTTTTTCCAAACTGGGATTTCATGTACAACTTTTTACATTAAAATGACCTATGAGCAGCTTGTAAATCTTTTAAACTGAAATCTTAACCCTTCAACTAAGTTTCGCGACCACGGATCTATTGCAAGACTGCGCGAGATTTTAACCAAAGCATCTGAGCTACAAAGACGTGCTCAAAATATACTTAAACGCCTGAGCTGTTGACCTTACAGGTGGGAAGCGACTCGCTTCAAAGAGATTTCACGCCCTCCACCGTCTACGAAGCAGTACCTCTGACAGAGTCAAAACACTTGGGTCTATTAGCCTAATTTAAAAGTAAAAGCTGGTTTCGCCTAAATGTGTTTAATCCGCATCTTAATATGACAGCTCTATTACATCCACATTAAATCCTCAATGGACCGATTACTGGGTTTTGCCGATTGCCAGATTTGTGTCTGGTAGTTTGCTCTCAAGACGACTAGGGACACTTATCAAGAACTTTTAATGACATTAATCAAGCATTGCAAACAAGTTCATATAATGTAGATAGGCACAGAAAATGTATGTATTTATTTTCTTGAATTCAAAAAGAAAAAAAAATTGTGTTGTCTATCTCAAAATTTATGAATAACTTTTTATATTAATGTTGTTATTGCTATAAAAATTAATTCATGTCATGGCGTTTTTTCCCATTAATTTTCCGGTATAGGCATGAAAAGTGAGGACCAGGATTTTGTTTATTTAGACCAATATTTAGAGTAGGTTTGATCATTGTCTGTGGAGAGTCCAGAACTATATTCGCGATATTTTTTATGCATAAATTTAATGGGGAGATAAATTTTTACTTTAATTAAGCTACCAATGCTACCGTAATTGTCTCGTAATTGGGATTGAGACAAACAGGTGCGGTGATTACCGCTAACGATAATAACTAACGTTCAGCGTCATTAGCCGACACGTTTGGCGGCACGCTTTGATTTACATAGTCAAATGGTAACACGCATGCACGTACTGAATTGGGTAGATGACTAAAAAAAAATTTTAGTCCGTCTAATAGATTACCAAAAAAAACACATTTTATTGTTACACATATTTTTTCTGTATCCCGTGTGGTGCCGGGTTAGAATAGCACCTCCCCCTTTCTTCCCGTGGGTGTCGTAAGAGTCGACTCTGGGAAAGGGTTGGTGTATTGTGGGCGATGGGCTAGCAACCTGTCACCACAATGTCACGTTTGACCATCTGGTTACCCTCAAGTTGCTAAACGTGGCACTGAATTTTTGAAGTCATGTGCTCTGCCTACCCCTCTTGGGAATACAGGCGTGAGAATATGTATGCATGTATATATGTATTTTTTCTGTTATTGGACAAGCAAGAAATGACGAGGATACCGTGCTCTGAAGTTTCGAGTGACGCCACGTTTGAGTACAATTTTTACCAAGGCGTGACGTCACGAGGTCCCACTCAGGAAGTTTGATGATCTGTGCCTTTGTCGATGTTTAATTATTTAATAAACCAAAAATACGTGTCTTAGTTTTTCCATAATCCAAGTTCGGATTAATTATAATGATAAAATATATTTTTAACCCTGACATTATCTCTATTACCAACCTACTTTACTATACCTTATCGGTTTAGGTAGTTAAAACAATGTAAACAATCTTGACGTGTCTTTTTATTTAAACGTACACTTTATGAATCGAAATCTTAACATTTTACAATTTAGGTATGAAAAAATCATTAATTTCATAATTGAATTGTATAGTGTAACGATTTTCATTTTTAGACTGTGTATTTCAACAAAAAGACATGTCAAGATTGTTTATATTGTTTTAACTACCTAAACCGACAAGTTATACCATGGATTCAGCAAATATACCAAATAAACCGATCACTTTTTTTGTCCTGTGTGGTGTCGGATTGGAACAACACGTCTCCATTTCTTCCAAGAATATCGTAAAGAGCGATAAAGGAAATAGGTTCAGGAGTGTTTTCGACGACAGGCTAGCAATCAGTCACTATTTTACCTCTTTCATTTGTCTTTAAACCAGAAATTATGCTGGAAGTAGCGTAAACTGTCATAATTCTATCAATGAAACGTTTTATGTACTCTACCTACCCATGATGATGATCATAACTATTCTCTATTTTAGGTCAGTATTGAGTCAACTAAATCCGCCCGTATGATGAATTGTTCCTATGGCAACACTATTCATACATCTCACCATGTCTTGTCGTACAATACGTTTTTTGCGTAACGACGGGCAACCCTTTGTGCTAATATTGGATGCTGGCAGCGTTAGGGTGGCTCGGAAGCGATAGAATCAATCAGCATAAGATTTGACCTCGTTCGGTATGATTTATCTCGAGCTATGTCATCATCGTAAATTTAGACTGATGGTTACATCTACACCTTTACGAAGATGTACAGTCACCAGCACCAATATTTGATACAATAAGGCTGCAAAAACATTTGATACGACTCTATTACTAGGGGCAGTAGGACGTATCAGATATTTTTCCACACTCCGTCGTGTCAGATATTAATTAATTCTGGCGACTGTACCTCTCGTTGAAAAAGAAAGTTCGAAAATATTTGGACGATCTTGTTCGACTTGACTTTATCTTTCCTGTATGAAAATCGGGATCCCCTTGGAATGCATAATTTTATTTAGACTATTATTGTTTCGCATAATTGATTTGGCATAATTAATTTTGGCATAACAGTACTTTCGCATAGTAATACTTTGGCCTAATACTTTTTTGGCATACTACGCTAATAGCATAATTTCATTTGGACTAATTTGTATTGGCCGAATACACATTACGCCTACTATTGTTTGGGCTAATAATTATTTGGTATAAATGTCTTTATGCATAATTTAAAAACTCAGTTTCGTTGTTACCATGTATTTACTATTATTAGGTTAGGTTAGGTTAGTATGAAATCCAGGCGCGAAGCGCCTTAAACATCGCGGAATAGTTCGGGGACCATCATCGACATCGATTTAGTTCCTAAATAATACATAAGTATGCATACCGTTGGTATGAATAGCAATAATTACTACGAGCCATTGGCACAAAACTTTACTATTTTTTGGCATAATACTGTTATGCATATTGATATGATGCCATTTGATTATTATGCCTATTTATGCTTCTGCTTATAGACATTAGTCTTGATGACAATTATGCTTCCTGTGTTTATGCTTTTTAATGTTATGCGTTAAAAAATATGCGTAATGATGATTATGCAAAAACAATTTCGGCGAAAAGTGTTATGCGAAACAATATTAGTCAAAAAAACTTTATGCCTTCCAATAGAGAACCATGAAAATCAACTGCGGAGCAAATAGAGCGATCTTTCGCCAGACAGATGTCATGTTTGCGGACCGTAGTCGAAAGAGAGAAATTTGGGAGTTGTATTAATGCAACTGAACGTCGAAACTTCGTTAGCGGCATGTAGGATACCATTATGACAATTGATGTAGATGACGTTAGTAGAAGAAGTTCTACTGCTCGACGATAGGTGGAACTGAGCACTAAAACATTCACTGTCAGTAAATACAGAAACTGATTCAGACATGGGACTAGAATTTACGACCTAGCTTATTCGTACCACGCTCTTCCCAATTGAGCTACATACATACATACATAACATACATACATACATATCCTCACGCCTGTATTCCCAAGAGGGGTAGGCAGAGCACATGAATTCAAAAAATCCAGTGCCACGTTTAGCGATTTCAGGGTGATCAGATGATGGTAAAACGTGATATTGCAGTGACAGGTTGCTAGCCATCGCCCACAATATACTAACCCTTTCCCAGAGTCGACTCTTACGACACTCACGGGAAGAAAGGAGGAGATGCTATTCTAATCCGGCACCACACGAGAACACAATTGAGCTACCCCTATAGATATTCGACTTAACAGAATTCTTAATTCAATGCTACAATTTATTTTCTGTGGAGCTACTTCCATCTACCATTTACCTTCTATAAATATAAATAAATAATAAAAGTGGTTGCAAAAAGCAATAATTCCAAAATTTTTGCATAGACAAAATAACACTTCTCCATTTCTATATTGGATGCTGTAAGAGGCGACTAAGGAATAATGTAAAGGTAAACAGTGACGAGAAACCTCTCACTTATGTACCTCCTTCATTTATGTTTAAACTAAAAATTATGCTAACTGTTGGCTATGATATTATGAGAATTAGTCCTTTTTGATTATGTGACGTTTCGTGTACACTGCCAACCCTATTTGGGACCACAGCGTGTGGTATGTCACGCGTTATCACTGTTTAGGATGTGACGTTTTCTAACTACAAAAGTATTTAAACATTTTAAAGCATCTGGTAAGTCTGCACATAAATTTTCCATCCTATCATTTCCAAAGGCTAATCGAAAGCTTGTCACCACAAAAAGATGTACAACCCAATCCCACGCGATAAGGGGTGTTGTGATCGCATGCGGGCGAAAACGTTGGCCACAGTCTATGCCAAACAGGACCAAACAGGAGCCAAAGAGGATCCCAAAGGCTCTTTAAGGTGCTATTTCGCCCAACTACCCGCAAAAGCGCTTACGAAGCCCGTATATGGATTTACCTGCTTTTAATTAAGCCTTACAGTTTACTTAGCCCTACATACTCTCTAATGAACATACCTAATTCCCTCGGTTTGCACACCGTTGAAAGGTAAAATTATTCATTCCCCTGTTAATTTCATTTTCATAATGCCCCCGTTTTCGTGTATATTAAGGGGAGTTGACAAGGTTATTATTATAATCTAGGCACTCCTCATTCATAATTATTCGTGCTAGTACAGTGTTTAACCCCTACTAAAACGAAATGTGTTATAAAACTGAAAAAAAGGAACAAACTCATAATAATATATCTACTGACTATGTAATGAAATGCATTATCTTCTAATGTGGTGTCTGGTTTTTTCTATTTCTCCCGCGGATGTCATAAGAGGCGACAAGGGAAATACGATTAGGGTATAACCTAATATCTCACTCATTTATTTTTAAATTTAAAAATTTCAGAAAGGCACAAAATGAGAAATGATTTTGTTTCTCATACGTTTCTTGAGCTTTGCCTACCTCATTTGAAAGTCCGAGCATGATGTTTAACACACAATTTTCTAAGAGTTCAAAAAGGTTTATCGACAAAGCTGGTGGCACGGTTCAGTAAATTATCGACGGTTTAATTTATTCAGTCCGCTTGTCTCTCTAACGCCCAGTTACACGGGTAATGTTGTGCTCACTAAAAATTGTACCACAATGTTACCTAGATGGTAGTTAATGGAATAGTAAGTAGAGATAGATAGAATAGATGTAACGAGACATTCTGATAGTTTTTGTATCCGAAGCAAGGCTAGAACTCACGCTAATCCTGACATAAATATCGGGAGTGACCAATAACTATACTGATAGGATACGGCAGTTGAAGCAGTATGAGGCCACTAAAAGTGATACATTACCTAGTAAGTACGTAGTTAGTACCTAGTCACCATTAATTATACCTTCTCTTTATCTACTTTACTACGGTTCTAACCTAATGTAGCTCATAAATATCGTTATGGATTTGCCTATTGCTCTGCTTTGCTGTCTTTAGGATAAGAGACATGCGTTATGGTATGTTAGAAACCACTTTTTTAAAGGTTGTATATACATCTATACCATAACTAAAAACTCCTTTAACTTCATTCAATATTGCGATGAAATAGCCGGAGCTAAAATGACCATGTTTGCGAACGGAATAGCAATGCGCGCCATTTGATTGTTACCTTTATGATTATTCTGGAAAGTTTCACAGCCATTTACCTTTACGACATTAACATTTTATCCGCGCTGCTGCCATCGTAATGCAGTGCCAGGTAAGCACTTTTGCCCAAATCCTTTCTGTGCCTCCTGTGAAAAGTGATACAAGTCTAAAATCGTCATTTTACAGGAGAGCAAAAACAAGATTTAAAAAAATCTAGTTCGTGCACCGAGGGGTCTATTATATACTAAAGTACTTTGATTTATAGATAAAAATTCGTTCCATAAACGTGTATTTACGGTTTTTCTGTAAACATTATACGTTCGGAGAAAATCGCGAAAAACCTTCGACTTGTACCTATTGTAATGTCTAATGCCATAAAATATTATGTGTCAGATGATACAAGTTCAGTTATATCCTGATGCACACCTGTAGTGCTCAAAATATCTCTTGGTGTAAACTGATATACATGAACTTGCAAAATGCTGTAACTCAGCATTAAATATTCCCAGCTCAATGTTGCTTGAACTAAAGTAAATCATAAAACCCTGACAAATCTATTTTGAGACTTTGTACCTCGTTCCAAGTAAAATTTACCTGACTTGTATCAGTTTGCAAAAAAATAGCTCAATGAAAATAAGTGCAAAAAGATACAAATCAAGTTGTACCCCTCGCTAACATTCATATTTACGGTGTAAATAAATACAAGTTTCTAGGAAATTAATTAATGTTTATGAAAGTCCTCTAAAATTGATAATTAACTCACATATTATGCAGATATTCATCATAATCCTTAACACAGGTAAGTAGAGATCTTATACTCATAATTTTTCGATAAAATAGAATAAGAAACAAGCTGGCTTCACCCCTATAAAAATTTCAAGTTTCACAATACTTGGACGAGAATTTAAGTAGATTACCTTCCAACTTTCTCTCTGAGGACTTACGTCTCCTGACATAACATCTGCCTGGAGAGAGATCTCACTATTAGAGTCTTTACTACATCGGTAACTCTCAACATTGGACATTAAACGCAACCTTCTCTGACCGAGATAATAACAACGACGTAGTTTCAACAGCAAGCCAGACTACGGCACTGTACACTACTAGCATGTTGCTAAATTCCATGCCTGGTGTCTATAGTGTCTAATCTACTACACGGCCCTCACGTAGCTCTAGGTAGGCACTCCGACAATCACATCGGATCCGAGCAACTCGCTCTTCGACAATCACGGTGAATCATCAACGCTAGCTAACGCGGCTCAAGTTTTACAACTGGCTCTTACAATCTTCCACGGTACTGCGATGTCTCATCGACCTTTAGTCTAAGAAGCGGGCTGATGTAGCGCCCCAGTGCCACATTGATCGAATAGCCGAATTAAACGAAGTTTTGAGGATTGACTACATAAATACAACTTCTATCTTTATCTCGGTGGTTTTCGGTCTCCAGGCATAACATCTGCCTGGAAAATATCTCTATTAGAGTCTTTCCCTCAAGTTCATGATCCAATTTATTACTTATTTATAGTTATTTAAGAAAATAGTAATACCACTATCCGGTTAGAAACTTTACTTCGTTTGGTTTGGGAACTGTTTGCGTTGTGTCTCATCGCTGCCAATGTGGTGTGCAAGTTAACACTTTCGGTCACCACGGCTTATCCTGCCGGAAAAGTGCAGGGCACATCCCACGTAACGCTAGTGAATGTCATCATCCGCTGGGTCCTCGTGAATGGCGGCGTGCCGGTGGTCCTTGAACAAACTGGTTTGGCAAGTGAAGTTAGAAAGATGCCCGACGGCATGACGCTTATGCCGTGGAAGCTGGGCCAGCCCCTGGTGTGGAATGTAACCTGCGTGGATATCCTGGCCTCATCCCGCAGGGGTGACTTGTTTTTCGCCCAGAAGATTGGCATTATCATTCAGTGTAGCAATGCTGCCAGTTTTCTTGATACCCTGCCGATTGGCAGCGATTTGGAACAACTTTATCGTAGTAAATGATCTAAATTTTTTGTGTTGTTACAATAAAACTTTTCTTACTTAAACAAAAAATCAAATTACAATAGTAGTTTGTAATAAGGAGTAGATAATGAAGTAGTATAAGTAGCCTACCTAAGAGTAGTAGCATAAATAATGACATAGTTCATAGTATTTGTCTAATAAGATAGTAATTGGCTTTTTTTGGTAGCTAATTAAGTTAAAAATCTTAGATAGACAGATAATCAAACCAATTATAGCACAGACACAGTATCTGAAACGATAGATGACACCTATGATCAAATAAGTAGATACATACTTTAAGTAAAATGCAAAATACAGAAAGAAAGAGCTACAGTGGCTGTGAATACACGTTTATTAAACAGTATTTCGTGTCAAGCAATATATTTCAATACTTAAGCGAAAAATTTAAATATATGAAATTTCGTGCAAAATAATACAACTCTCAACTTACACGTCGATCTACAGTGAATTTGGACGTGACCACACCTTGTCATAGCCGCAGCGACACTGAAGCCGTGAGCCGAGCCGATCCCACGCATCCCTGATCCCGAATCACCTCGCCCCGCGCACTCCCACCACATTTTTTATGCTCGTACTTGTATTACTTTACACAACTGTGTAATAGCGTAAATATTTTACGGGAACAGTTTGACTTTTAGATATGATTCAATTTGTATTCTTTAACATTTCAAAAATAATTTGTGCTAAATGATTCATGACGAGATGTATCACTAATCACAAAATGTATAAATCAAATTGGTCTTAGATTGATGGGTACATGTTGAGTTAAATCCTGTTTTTATTTTAGAAAAGTTGGTCCAAAGTGATATAACTGTAGATGTATCAATATTACCGAAAAAAATACGGAAAAATAAATAGTGAAAATAAATTTAACTGCACTTATACCTTAAAACACAAAAATAGGCTGAAAAATGATTATAAAAAGTGGGTATGACTTGATATGTATCTGAAATTCTGCTACTTGTATCACTTTTCACAAAATTATCTCCGAAACTATAGCACCTAGAAGTACGTGAGTTAGACCAAAAAATTCGTAATTTTTTTCTGATCATTTCTAAACTATAAAACACAAAAGGGTACAAGTCGAGTTGTATCACTTTTCACAGGAGGCACAGCTTTCCAGGACAAAAGTAAAATATGTACACCACTTAGGGCGAAACGGGCGAGGACTGCGTGATTCGCCCCGACCAAATACGAGCCATTAGTAGTTTCTATCCTTTGCTAAATGGAGCGAAAGAGTGCCCACTTCCATACTTCCTCGATTAAGTCAGGGGACCAATCGAATTAAGTAGAACTCTTATTGTTATCAACTTTTCGCGAGAGCGTTTGCAACACGCAATATTTTTTATTTGCTGCGAATGTCGGAAGGAAAATCGTTGGTTTTAGTTGTTCTTGTAATTGTACTTACTAAACTTGTCAATGTGATGTCGAGTTGGAAAGATTACTTTTTTATTTCTTACGTGGACGTCGTTGACGCCTCCAAGAAAACAGTTTAATGGATACTATAGGTGATAGGTTAGCAACTTGTCATAATTGCATAATTTTTATCTTACTTTTTCTATTCAAAATTGCTAAATTTGTTCCCGAAGTATCAATTACGTTATTCGTGTGATGCTCCATATGCTCTGCCTACCCTATTTGAGAATGCGGGCGTAAGTATGTATGCATAATTTACTTGAACTTAAAATGTCTCAATGGCTACCTGGAAATCATCCTTTGTTAGGGATTTCGCGATTGTGTGACAAAAAAACTACTTACTTAACATGGTCTGATTCATTATTTAATTGTTATAAAACATTCAAATCTCGTGCGCGAGATCACTCGCTTCACTCCACTCATTGCAAACTGATGAGATTCTTACAGGAATCACATGCATAGTTTTCGCGTTCGTGATCCGTAGTCTTCGCTTCCCGCTAAAACAAAGTATAGCCTTCCGTAAACAAAGCTGTGGTAATGCGTTTCGTTCCAGTGTTCCCATAATACATGTAGCGGGAAAATTTGTGCCCTCAGATGCCGTTTCCGATGCTATTCTGTGGCTTCGGGAGACGAGGAATTAATCTCCAAATAGGTTCCGGAGACAAGTTGCTTCCATGTAAACGTGACATTAACTTTTTCGGGCAGTTTAGCGAAAAATCCGTTTCGATTTTGGCTTAACTTACTCTAGAGGTAGAATGAAAGTCGATTGTTAACACATTTTTGTAAAACCCTAGTATGTTTAAGGGTATTGTTGAAAATTAGAAATACACTAACAGCCAATTAAAGGTGGTTGTTTTTCGTAAAAGACTATATGAGTGTGATGGTAAGTTTTAGGGTCCATTCGATCATGAAATTGCATGAAGCAATATTGCGCACATAATAAAAGTAAAAAAAAATAAAAATCGTAAACGTGAGGGTATTTGAATCGTAAAAAAACCTTTGGCAAAACGAAATTTACCTTTGTCTTTCAATCCGTTATTCTTGAAACAAATCCGACTCACACTTGGCCGCTTTTTTATCCGAACTTTGGAATGTCAAAGTACTAAAACCATATAGATTAGGTATATTAAATTAGCTTCGGTTCGAAATAATGTCACATACAGAGGTAGGTATACAGTCAACATAATTATACGCAATAGCGTGAATTAAACTTAGCACTCTTTTGCGTCAGAGTTGACAACTATGAAAGAGTAACTAAAAAAACGTTCAACAGCCAACACCCGAGCGTCAGACGAATTCCAAGCAGCTCTAATGCAAAATTAAATTTCATTCCAACGAAATGTTTCGTATTTTTTCCCTCTACATTGTTAAAACTGAAATAACACTTAGTCCAGTTTCATCGCGCAATCAATACGGAGATGTTTTTCTCTTCGCTTTTGCGTTGTCTGTTTAATTCTGCAGAGAACAAACAATAAAATTTAAGTGATTTATGTTCAAGTTTCAGTTCTGGCGTCGATTGTTTTCACTAATTGGTTGAAACGTGTATTTATAAATTTAAAGCACAATGGAATATCTTTATTACAGGCTTTTATCTTCACAATAGTGCGCAAAAACAAGTAAAACAATGATTTTGCTGAACTCTCAGATATATTACGTAGGTACTTACTACTTACTTACTCATAGATTTTGTCATAAGGTATGTCTCAAGAATTTGGTAAAGACCTAATTACACGAACACAAAAAACAGATTCTTTTAATTATTAGTTTCATGGCTAGAGTTATCAAACTAACGCTTCTTTAATGAAGTCTATGAGTGGAAGGAGACAAAAATTACAGAAAAAAATAAATATATTAAAAGTTATAATTATGCTGCGCCCACAGAATGTTGTGTTGACTATAAGAAAGTAAGTGAACTTTATAAGGGAAACAAGTTCATATACGAATATAAAATACTTAATTTTAGATACTTATACGTTGAACATCGACTATGTCAGTAGTAACTAATCGTCATTGCACACTATCAAATATGAAGAATTTGTAATTGAAATCGTTAAAAACTTTACCCAGAAAACAAAAAAGTCTTGAATTATTTATTCGGTTTAATTCGTCTGGTTCCAAAAGTCAGCAGTAAAAAGGTTCGCAGACGGCACGAGAAATTGCTCGCTCTGTTATGGAATTCAAAATAACGTAGTCTAATGGAATATTCCTTGCATTTAGGCGAAATCGCTGGGAATGTTGACCGGTCACTAGAAATATTGAATTTACGATTCCAATTCCAAACTTCAAATAATATTGTTTTGTTGGGCATTCATAAATACCTAAGTTTACATTAAAACACAGCATTTGATTCAAAATGTTGAGCTTGCATTTGTTTTAAAGGTTTGAGCTTTGATATTAATGTTGCAACCGCAAAGGTAACATTTTCAATCCCGACTGCATGCAGCAGCAGTAGACGACGTTTCAGCGACAACTATTGTTACCTATTGGTTCTACAAAGTTAAAACAAAAATAAAAATGTCTTATTTCAGGCAGAACCCATAGAATGAAACTAAATCCACACCACACTAAAAAAATAAAGACAAGTGATGATCTTTATCAAATGTTATCTCATGGAGCAGTCTAAGCGCACAGCAAACATACACAGGATGGTGTTGGAGCTGCCGCGCACTCTGCTAAACAAAGACGCTACCCTCATCCTTCTGATGGCGTGGAAGCAGTCAGTGCGTGCCTCAGCGAACATACTCGACGCGCTGCAGTGGCGCAGCAGCTTCATCAGCACCTTGAATACGTTGTTGTATTGGATGTGTAGAAGGGATCTTGCCGTTTTGCCAAAAATATTATCGACAAATTTGATTACCCAAACAAATTTTCCCTAATGTTTCGTGTACTCTGCGTACCTCATTTGAGAATACAAAAGTGACGTATTACACTTTTACGGCACCCACGGAAAAATTGGAGAGGTGTTATCCTAAACCCGACTCCACGTTTCTTTCTTGTTTATCATTAATATGACAGATAGACAGTGTCTTGAAAGCCGAAGGTAATCCTCACCAGCCCACAAGAGGACCTCTTACAGGCCTTCGAATAATCTTGAAAAGGAAAAAGTGAAATGAAAGTGTGCTCACCTGAAAACAGCGTCAAGTGCTATCAAGCATAATGCAATTTAAAAGACATCATAAAAAGCGAAGGGGATAAAAATACATACGCGAAGCGCGTAAAATGACAGACATAGGCCCTGTTTCTCCTTATTCGTCCTCTTGAGAGCAGATTACTTTTCTTCACGAAAAACAAATCTTATTTAACTTGAAATGAAAGTTTCAAGAAAAACGTATTACTTCAATCAAGCCAGAAAGTTGGCACGATTGAGATGAAGGCTTTGCATATCGGTAGCTTTATTAGGAATACAACATTAATTAATATCATCCTTATCATTAATTTAGTCCAATTTAGGTTAAGGTACTTTGCTTTATGCGCTTGGCTAGCAACTTGTCACTTTTATACTCCATTTATTTAACTGTAAATCTTACATAAGTTAGTATGTAACATAAAATCTTCAGGATGGCCGGATATCCCAGTGGTTAGGAAGCTTGAGGTCCCTAAATACTTGTGTTATGATCACCAACGTTTGTTCTTCAGTGTGGGTGTTTAATATCTATAAAATAAGTCTTTATTTTAAGTATGTGTGTCCGTTGCTCAGTATCCACAGTAGGTACTGGCTTTGCGTAGTTTGGGTGTTTTTTTTTTAACTTTAAAATGTAATATTTCGGATGCTCTGCCAACCCCATGTGGGATACAGGCGTGATGTTTTTTCACATTTGCTATGTATGTATTTAGTCTAACTTATTCATGAGATCCAAAATGACAGAAAGAGGGTTTTCGATTTAGTTTATGGTTAATTAGGTTTCGATTTCAAAGAGATTCTTTATACAGTAGAGGCTAGTGCTTCACCACACCTAATCACGTCTAATAGAAAGCAATGATGTAACCAGAAATAGAACATGCCTTCAAACAATATTGTGTGATCGCTAAGTTTGCCTTAAAAGAGGCAATGAAAACATATTTGCTTGGGTTATCCAATAAAGCTTAGTCAGTATACCGTAGTACCTATCGACAAAATAAAACAAAACATCTATGGCTGTGGATATCGTAAGTACGTTTACTTATATCTATCATCACTTCTTACATCGAGCCGCTACATTTGCACCGATTTATTCACAAAACGCCGCGCAACCTAGACGAAAGTAGCCTATAACCGTTTCGGAGCGCCCCAGCTAGTGTTGGAACAAGTCGCGTTTTTTAGAGAATTAAAGAACTCGAAATATATTTTTTAAAGATTATAGAGCTTAGACTCGTGAGTCCTTTACTGCGTGTTATTGAGTCCTTTAATTTCAACTCAAGCTTTAGAAGACTCAGTCATATCAATCACATAGAAAGACGAATGACGTTTTTTGTTCATAAATATGAATAAGAATCGCGAAAGTTTACACATGAGTCAAGTCCTCGTTTGTTTTGTAATTGAACTTTGCATTGTTACAGTACAAAAGAAAACTAAAAAAAACCTTGAGTTTAAATCATAATTTATTTTTTCAAAAACCTTTAAGTGTTCTTAGATAACTCAAGTCCCATAAATAGAACTCTAGTCTCTGTGAACTAAAGCAGCCGACATTATAAAAGGAACTCATGGTTGTATAAAACGAAAAGAACCGAATAAACTAAGTCTACTCTTATAAGTGAAGACACAAATGACTCGAGTCTTTGCCAACACTACCCCGGCCCAGTACTGAAGCATCGGAATACATTCCAAGAAATGGTTATAGTGTTTATATCATATTTTGTAGGCATTATTTAGTATTCAGGCGCGCCTCACGCTCTGATTCGTAGTATTTGGGACACTGAGAGACTCAATCAGGTACGTCTGCGGAGGAAGTTTCACCTCCGAGTCTATGCATACGAATATTACCTAAGATGTTGACGAATATGTGATTCCCTTATTCGTATTCATCCAATATTGATATTCATTTTGGCAGTACATAGTGTTCTGAATATTTAGACACCTCACTGATAAGGCCTGAATTATTAATCTCGGTTGATTTCGGCTCGCATAGATGATGAATATTCGATTTCTTTGAATTAAGGAAGACTGGTTCGGTTGAGACTGGCTGGATGACGGTTGCGTGATCTTTGCTGTCGATACGTGATATTTCAAATTGTTATCTTTATGTAGATGAGGTAAGTTTTCGGGTGCTTGACATCTTATCAGAAAGCGTCGCAATATTAAGCTTGTTTACACATTTGCGCAAAACCATTTTAGGTATTTTTCAAAATGAAATCCTTAGGTGCTGAATGGATTTTGTTTCATATGGTCAAAATATCAAAATATTTCAGGATTGGTGTTAATGTTAGCCGCGTCTTATACTAGGACGTTTACCTTGTCACGAATAGATGACATGGCCATTTTAGTAGGTATTTGATTACGAATTCTAGTAATTAGCTACTCATGAATAGTTTAACAGACGCCTGAATACAATGCACGTCGAAATTAAACATTCACTTGTTTCCTCGTTACGCAAAGACTTTAAAACTGGCGAATACGACGTAAACGCAGGCCATCCGAAAACCGCGGCTACATAGTTCGTATACTTCCCTTCCGCAATATTTGCAGCGTCTTGACTGAACCAAGAGGCAAATGTGAAACAAGCGCAACTATAACGTACCCGTCTAATGAAACCCTTGTGATTTCAGGGGCTAACACATCCCGCTGTGAATTTGCAATTAGGACCCTTGTATTAAGTACCCGGGACAGGGGGACGATTTATTGTATTAAGTTATAGGTCACTACTAACAAGGAATACGCATTACTCAATCTCCTTATTGTGAGTAGTTTCGTGCTCATGTTCGATTACTTGTTCGACTTGGGTTTGTTGAGGCTTGAGACGATTTTGGTTGAGAACAATCTCAGGTAATGGGAATTAGAGACTCGCACACGATTTGTAGGATTTGTTGCCTGAGACTTGGTACATTGTAGTCTTGAGAATTATTTAGTGTTTTTGGTCATCGGTATCGGAAATTTTAGGAATGTGTAGTATAATAAATTTCACATTTCATCGACAAATCAAGTGTATAAAAATATGCGACAAAAAGTTCTAGGTTGTTGAAAAATTCTATTTGATTCCTTTCAAAAACCTGTTAATAAGCTAATAATAATATAAATAGTTCAGTTCAATCTTGTTTAATTTTGCAAGGTAGTAATTTTTATACTTTGTATAAAGTAACTGGTAGTTTGAATACCAACGCTTTTGATATCTCCGTAAACAATGAGATTTACTATACGCCCGTCATTTGGATTTGTGAATGAATTGATAGTAAAATCTCTAACGATGGGATTTACACACTCCAAATACAATCAAAGCTACACCCAATAGAATGTTTACTCATACCGCAATTGTTGGGTTTGTAGTAGCGATAGAGTGTTCAATATTTAATATAATCGTGTGTTTATATTCATTCGGAAACTAGACTAAAGCGAAAGGCTTATTGTTTAAAGCTATAACGATTGCATTTGCACTCGCTGTCTCCTTCTGTTGTTCTATTATAGTTTGTGATAGAGCGAGAGGGCGAACGTTAGACAATAGACTCTCATTCAGAAGGCACGTTTCATATGATATTATCCAGGGATCGACGTTACTTCTAATAGTCGCATGCGAATAGCACTATTATCTCAATATTGCGGAAGGAATATTCTTTCTGAGTGGTAAATGCAGCTCTGATAAAGTTAGGTAACTAAACCATTATTATTCTAAGCGTGGTCAACCTTGGATAACATTAAACTCCCGTGAGACTCACTCATCTTATAAAATACGGATAACTCACGTTATAAATCGAGTTTAGCTCGACATGTTTCGGACTAATTCGTAGCCCTTCATCTAGGGCAGCATAGGATCAACAGCGAGTGTGGAGGTGCCTTTACAAAGTGATGTAGTTAGTGTTGTGTGCTACCCTATTTTTGACAATAATATAAATGACGATAATAACGAGGGTAGTCGTAAGCCAGTGTTAGTTTCGTCGAGCACGAGCAGTCGCGCGAAGAGAGCCGAGGCGCGCAGTTCGCGTTTGGCAGCAGCAGCTGCCGCGGCTCCTAGATGAAGGGCTACGAATTAGTCCGAAACATGTCGAGTTAAACTCGATTTATAACGTGAGTTATCCGTGTTTTATAAGGTCAACCTTGGTTGGTTACTGTTGTTTATGTCTATCAACAGAGTTGAAATACAAAGAAGTTCTATACACATCTTTGTTCTTATTTTCTTTCTAAACACGGCAAAATTTAAGACAGTCATAAAAAAGTCTATTCCTCCTTTTCAGTTTTACCATGAGTATTCATTCTAATAAATTATACCTTTCTCTGTCTTCTATAATATATATAAGTGATAGCATGACTTGCTATCACTTGTTCTTTTCTTCATTATTTAGAGCTGTCAGACAGATATCTCTCTGTAGAGATAAGGCCGCCTGTTTTCCCCTTGCCTTTTCATTTCTGTATTCAAATTGCACTGTTTTTAAACACAAGGTATATTATCAAAAGTACTTTCCTACAAATGGGGTAGGCAAGCCTTCAAGGTCCAAGTCTCCAAACCTGCCAAACACAACATAGGTAAGTTTAAGACTTTAAAGCGCGAATTTTATGTCCACAGACCAGAAAATACTAATCTGTTTCTTGTTCTGCGGGGGATGTGTAAAGTTCCAGTGTGTTCCAGTGTGTTCCAGTGTGTTCCAGTGTGTTCCAAAAACATATCACAATTATTTAAATTTCTAACATCAGTTTACATGATTACTTCTGGCTTATGATGGAAAGTTTCGAAGAAATCATACAAATTGTGTTCGTTCTCCTAATAACAATGAGAGAACAAAACAAGGAGCTTGTATTACAGAACTTTCCACATCGTCTTAAGAAGTCAATAAAATGAAAATGTAATTTATGTTCTCCGGAGTCTCGCATTTCACATACGTTACATATAATGTACAATAGACTACCAACATAGTTATATATTTTATTGGAGATGACAAGATGGGTTGGGATAGAATAGAACTGAAGTTACTTACTGATTATATTTCTTTGAAAAGTCATTAAAGCCTTTTTTGTATTGACTATTTATTGAATTGCGTGTTTTTCATATAATTATTTAAATTATAGAATAGATGTTTTTTTGTAAGCGTTGGATATTGTTGTCTGAAAAGAATAGAGTGAACTGACAAGCGTTATTTCAGAAGAGACCTAAACTCAGTTCGGGTGGATAACCGTTGAAGGGGGAAACGAATTAAAAAATGGTGACACTTGTGACCTGCCCTTAAGGTAGTTGCGCAAAGGGGCATCCTGTATCGAACGACGAATTTGACAACTCGTGCGTCTGACATTGTCACTCCCCATGTAACAATTGGAGCGAACTGACTCGCACTCCATTGTACACCGAACGTCATGTCAATCGAGCGACGTGTGTCTGAAAATACAACCTATAGTATTGTAATAATGGAGCGTTCGGAGGTAGACACAAAAGCAGTTACGATAGCTGTGCTGTGGTTTGATTATCAATAACTGAATGTCGACCTAGATTAGATTATCATCCAGCCTATATTCGTTCCATTGGGTTGCCATCTATGAAATTTGGCAGCCAGGACAAGTCCGGAATACGCCGCATTTTGGCGCTCATAACCTAGATGTCGACAAGGTATTTTACATTACTGTGAAGAGTTCTGAAAGTATTAACATTCAAACAACCAATATTTGTTGTAATTAACAAAACTCCCCACTAGTTTCGCGGGGCGATCTTAAACCACCGCGCGACTTATACCTAGCGGTTGTAATATTCGAAATCAAACGAAGGAGCGCGCGGGAAATAGGCGTTTTGTTCGTACCATCATGCCACCCAGTCGCACCGCCTGCTTCCGCTGTCAATGCGTTTCGAGCTTTAGTCGGTGCAGTTCTCAGGTCGGTCTTAGTTGATGTTTGCGAACAACTTTAAATTTTATGTCTGTATCGTAAACTGACTCAAAATATTGTCTTTTCAATTCAAAGAAGAAGTTCGTGCCGTTAACTCAGTAAAACTTTTGCGAATTTATTATTTGTAAATAGTGTTGTTCGGAACTTGCGGGAAATAAAACAACTCAACTAAAGTGAGAGCAGGAGAGCACTGAACGTTTCATCCGTGCTTTGTGTTATCTTGTTACGAATTGTGGCATTGGAATAGGAAATATTACGGACAGGATAGGATAACAGTAAAGTATATCTCGAATGTTTTTTTTTAATGTAGAAAATTTTTAGATTACCTATTCGATATTTACGATATTTTACTCCAGTAATTAGTTGGAGTCGTATTAGGTACATTCTTTTTTCATTTCACGAATGTATTCTCAAATGGGGTACGCAAAGAACACGAAGATAGACAAAACCACGATTATTTCACGTTTCGCGACATCTCTTTGCATATTTTTAAGTTTTAAGTAAGATAAAAGAGGCATTATACTGAAAAGTTTCTTACGACAACCACAGATAAAATCGAGAAGTACCTAATATTTTAAACATGGCAACACACGGGAATTTAACTTAAAAAGTAAAAATTATGCTAAATGGTTACAAAACGTGAAATAACTGTAATTTTGTGTGTCACATTGCCTATCCAATATGCCCCTTCAAGCCTGATGTATGTTATGTATTTATGTACGTACCTATGTTAAACAAAAGCTAATCAATCTAATTAAATTCTACGCAGCCAGCTCCGATTGAAAGTATAGCAATCGAAACAATATTTTAAATTTTATTTTGTAACATAAAACTCATTTTACTAACGCAATGTTTCGATCAACCTACAACCCTATCTTCGCAGCTAAACACAACGTACATTTCTATTATTCCAAATGTCAGACATTGAATACAAAAATACGTATGCGAGTTCAAAAGAAGACGTGAAGTTTCCGGATGGTTTTATTTATTTGTCCTGTTTTCGCTAACTTTGGCGAATATTGGGGATTATGAAAAAGTTCGCGAAGCGGGCGTGAGCCAGTGACAGGCGATTAATGAACACAACGATAATTTATATAGCTTTGTTCATTAGGATATTAATCTTGACGGAAGCAAGTACTTCGAATAAATAAGCAATAACATATTTATTTACTCTAAGTAATAATTTTAGAAAATCATCTTCGTCACTTAACCCGTGCTGTGATGATTTTAAGTGTTTTGTTTTTCGTGTTGGTTGAAATTCCTGGGCACGAACCAGTGCAAACAATGTCAGTACAGGAGTTGAGCGTGTATTTGTATAATATTACCAACAGACATTCAGATATTAATTAAAAAATATACAAAGAAAAAAAAATATAACGCAATAGGTAAATAATTAATAACGTAAAAGTTATAATAGAAACATATTTAAAGAAAAAAATTGTATAACGTACAAAGAATGACCAAAATGGAGCCAATACGGAATTTCACTAACAATAGCGCATCCGCGTCACATGTTTGCACCGCCAGCCGCGCCGACCGCGTTTGAATCATGATCGACTCGCAAACGAATTCGTTAACGCCTGCACCATCGATTTGAACATACTAGACGCTCTGATTTAAGATATTCCAAATTTGTATGTAGTTAATCATAGTATCGATATCAATTTTATAACGTAAGCATTGTAATCCTTCAACAAGATATAAAAATCTTTTTTTAGGACATTTGTTTATTGCGTCTAAACAATATAATAAGCAAATTATGATTTGGATGTAGAGAAAAAACTCATTCCACGAGCATTTTAACAAAAAATACACACACCCTTCGAAACTTCTTAACTACTTTTTCCTTAACTATTCCACTTTCGCAAAGTCCCCTGACACAGCGCACAACTATCTCGTAAATTAGTTGCGTTTAGGTCCCACTGAAACAGCGCATCAGAGAGCTGTGTGAGGTGTCCGTAACGCCATTTGTTCAAGTGTTTCCCATTTAGATCTATTACGGAGATGTCTTCTAACTTTGGGAAGATTGTGGATTATTTGTTTTATGGTAAACTAAATTAAATAAATGGTCATAAGAGCGAAACGGACTGGCGTATTTTCAGCCTGTCCGACTAAGTACACAAGTTGCGATTAGTTACAAAACAAAGTTTATACATGCACGGTATGACTAAAAATCGCAGTTACTGATGATGATTGATTTTCATGGACTTGTGTCACGAGGTTTTGCTTCATTTTAATAGCAGAACAATGTGAAAATAACCAGCTTTAAACAGATTTCGATATAATTGAAATACGACAATCTGACGTATAAAAAGGGGTTCTTTAAAATTGTTTAATTTTCAGGTTTGACATTTTTCGTCTCTCTCCCAAAACGTTTTAAAACAAGCGTTTTTGTTTTACTTTTGCAAAGTCCTTTCTTTATTATTTCTCAAACGAAAATAATGGCAGGTACTCATTTAAAGTCACTGTCAGTCGCAAGTTAAAAGACAACACTCAGCAAACAATTGCCCCGAGTGTTACAATATAAGCATCAGGCTATGCACAATTTGTGTAGAAATTGGAATTGGAACGAGTGTCGGGAAGCTATCAGGAGACAGAGAAGCGGCTTCAACACCTGATGGAAAATCAATGACAACATTTGCATAATAATGTAGACACAGTATTACGTCGCGTATAACGCGGAGTTTGAAGGGTGACTTGTTGTTCATAGATCGTTTACGACAAACATTGGATCGCGTATATCTACCAGTAATCGAATGGTGCTTTTGTTCTTTTTCAATTGTGACGAAAGTGAATTTCACTCGGTATTCGAAGTCGAATGACGATCTGATGCTGAATTTTGTTTTAAACACCGGCCAAGTGCGAATCAGACTCGCGCTCGAAAGGTTCAGTACCGAAAACCGAATAAATAATTGTTTTATTTTTTTCTTAGTATTTTGTAGTTGTAGCGGTAATAGACACATATATAACAGACACAGCTAGCACGGTTCGTGAGGTACAACCTGGCGACAGACGGACAGACGGACAACGAAGTCTCAGCAATAGGGTCCCGTTTTCACCCTTAAAGTGTCGAATCCTAAAAATGTAGAATGAAACAAAGTAAGAAGGTCGAAGCAAAAGAATAAAAAACAATAGACATGGTGTCATGTCAGAAATTGAATGGAAATGCAGGAAGAATGAACATTACCTAATCAAATTTTGCGAATAGATCAGAAACCTTCAACTATAGAATACCACACCTACTACTTCATCTTAAAACAAAATGCTTACAGGGACATAAATATAATATTTTCTGATTTCAACAAATAAGGATCTAAAAAACCGTAAGCGTAACTTCTTAGCTATGTCGCAGTTTACTGGCTCTGAGATGTAAGTGTCCAAAAGCAGTGACCGTTTCCGCGGCGTTATAGCGTCGTTTGTCAGCGGTGACAAAGGAACAGTGCACGGAGATGGTTGACTAATGGGCTGCTACATACAATCGACGTCAGTCGCTTTCGCGAGAGTGATAATGCACACGAGCTATGAGATCCTAGTACTTTTGGAACGAAATACCAGTTCCACACATAGGAAATTTGCATGAAAGTGCGAAATAATAGTGTGTTCATGTTTGAAAACTTGATTCATTTCATTTTTAGTTTGTGGGAAAGACTGGGGACCAAAGTCCACATAGCGAAAGTTAGAAGTTGAATTTAATGAACCAATTTTCGAAATCTTATAAAATACTGATAACTCACGTTATAAATCGAGTTTAGCTCGACATGTTTCACATCAGTGCGCGTTTGGCATCAGCCACCGCGGCTCCTAGATGAAGGGCTACGAATTAGTCCGAAACATGTCGAGTTAAACTCGATTTATAACGTGAGTTATCCGTATTTTATAAGATGAGTGGAGTCTCACGGTAGTTTAATGTTAAACGATTTTCGAAACTTCGTTAGCACGATGTAGTACACTTTTACAGTTGATGATGTTTGTGATAGAAGTTCTATTACTGGACGACATATGGCTCTAGGGTCCATTACGATTTATGGTCTTATCAAGACAAAAACTAACTCATTTTACAAGTAATTAGTAATACGTATCTAATTAAAACTGCACCGAACACCATTCCCGCAATTATAGCGTTGAGTAGTTTTTGAAGAGCTACCAGGGCTTCATTAAAAACTTTAATCATCCAATCAAGCTTACAGTGTTGTAAGCGAGTGGTAGTAACGGTGGTGGTAATAGGGAATTATGGTAATTTATTACACAATTTTCGTCGGGTGCTTACTAAAGCTATGATGTTTTTAACTGCCTCCTGTGTGTTGCCCAACTTCTTCTTTTTAAATTTTATTTATTCCATAATAACAAGTACAGTTGTTAACCTAGAGACGAAAGGCGTAATGCCTCATAATTATCACAGTAAGTAAGTTTAACAGTTTTGTGTTCGGTAAAAACATGACACTTTTTTGTTTGTTGTGGCACTCCACTTAATGAAAATTGTTAAATTAAACGAACTTACCTTAAGTGAAGTTCTATTTCAATTTTACGAGCTTCGCCATCACGGAGCACTTATGCAGCAT
>BHDV01003267.1:59346-114947 GCA_005406045.1 Adoxophyes honmai | reverse complement strand
CGAGTCGAGTTTTTAACTACTTTAAATGTTGTGGTCCTTGGGATAGCATTCCATAATGCTGCATAAGTGCTCCGTGATGGCGAAGGAGTAAAATTGTGGCCAAGTTACAGTCAGAATATGTTCCCATCTCTCTTAGTCATAATTTAAGCTAAAGCCGAACATGTTTAATTTGTTGAAGATGAAAAATCCACACACGCATGTAGTGCACTCGCCGCACTTCACGCAAAATACAACCAGATGTTAAAAATAACATCTAGTCATCTAGAATATCATCTAGTCTAGTTCTTTAGGTAAATAAATGTAAATTTGATTGCTACGGCCTGAAATAATTTTACCTAGAGGAATTATTGCACAGTATAGATCTACGCCTTTGGAATAATAAGTAGATATTTACCTTTAATAATTCAATTTCGTGCCAACTTATTTTCCTGGTTCACGTCCTTTCGTCGGTTTACCCACACGCTACAAAATTTGCATACACAATAATATAATATTATTACCTTATATTATAACCAAACTTTTTCACTGTTGTTATTACGATGTTTTACGTGTTTTGCTGCAGTTAACGGAAGTCTCACATGAATGAATCGTAAAAACTCCTTTATATTTCTTTGATTTTCGAACATAAAATGTTACCTTACCTTCGGATATGACGAGTCGGTCATGCCGTTTTGCAAATTTTCCCCGATTCTAATGCGATAGGTCGAATATATCGTAGTATCAGCTGCTTCCCGGATAGCAGTCATAAAAACACAAAGGGAGATGTAACGATGTGATTTAAGGGCTCCAGGAAAGTTGGCCCTTTTTCCTGTGCGGATGTTTGTTTGCAGTATTTCGCAATAATGTTCCCGAAGATGTGCCGATTGAAATTCCAGAAACTGTTTCGAGTACGTTTAGCGGGGAATCTTCATTTGTTTTCCTACGATTCAATAATATCGTCTATTAGTTAAGTGTGGTCATCAGATCTTCGGGGTTTTCGGCCGTTCCATTGCCACTTCAGTGTGCTAACTTGGTTGTTATGTCGATAGTTTTGGTAAAGCACCTCGTAAACATGGTTTCTATTTCTACCGAGGCATGCTAATTAATTTGGATGCTTTCATGGAAAGCATGTGTTTTCTATTCTTAGTTTGTCTAAAAATAATTTAAATGGCTACACTTATCGGTCCTAACGAGATAAAAAATTGGACATACCTATTTCCCTAAGGTTTTATGAATACTGAATCATGTCGATAGCTTGTTATTCTTCCAGGAACAAAAGTAACTTAGTTCCAAGTGTGATTAATTCTGCCGTCCAGACCGAAAATGCTGACCATGTCGGCACTAACTATGAAACTTTACCTTTTATTGTCCTATTATGGGAATAGATGTTTTCTGTTTTGGAATAACGTGAGGTAGTACTGTAAAATGGACTGAAAACTGTCGTTAATAGTGACCATTACAATACTTAAATCCGTGACTTTAATACATTAATGTCCAGTGTCTGTCCCTTTAAATTACAGAACCAAAATACCGTGTGGTTTGTAAATTGAAGGCGATAAAATGTACAGTTAATATTGCTAATAAGTGGTGGAAAAGTGAAGTTCCATCTAAGTTTTGTTTGGACTTTCATCTACCGGATTTGAGGTAGCCCTTTGCAAAACTTGGCTTCTTCAATATTTAAGCGTCTTAAAATAATGCTGTAATAAAAAAACAGTGAATGGAGGAGTTAATAGCTTTTTTATTAAGTATTTTTTGATGATACAGATTTTAGCGCCGCTGGTTATTACGAAAATGGTGGTCTGAATAAAAAAAACATACGCTTGATGAAGTAGGTACATGTCAGACGGAAGATAGATTGACGGATAGCTAAAATGTTGGTCGTTCATTGGTATTTGTATCATACCATAAAATCGTACTGTGTGCTTGCAACTATACCATCTGGAAAAATAACGCCAAACAAATAACAGTACGCACATAATATAATCATGTCTGTGTCCTCAAATGGGGTAGGCACAACACACGAAACGCTGCCTAGATAAAACCATGACTATTACACGCTTCGTAGCCACTTCTAGCATATTTTTAAGTTTTAAGTTAGCAGATAATATACATAATTAACAGTAACAGGTTGTTAGTCTGTCGCGTAAAATATACATATGTCGCATATCCAGTCACGCCATCTCGCGGCTGAAGTTTGAACTACGCATTCGGTGTTGAGTCTACGTGATTTTTTTACAAACTAATGGAGTTATAGCGCCATCTATCGGTTTACGGGTGTACTTGTCAGTGTTGATTGTTACTGCGAGTTAGTAGCGCCATCTAGCTACTTTCAATGTAATTAGCAATGCGATGCAGACAGCTTGGGTGAAGTCAAGACATTGTTGATAAGAGGGACTGACAATTACCCTCAATGAAGAAACGTAACGGCTGAGAGTTATCTACCCTCAGTAGCGCGGTGGATAGCCACGGGAGAAACGCGTCAACTCCGGTCAACGCCGGAATATCATACGGGGATGTGTGACGTATCAAGATGATCGTGTTGTGGAACGTTAAACGTTAAACGGAACGTCAAATCTTAACAGATTTGGATGTTTTCGGAATGAGGCTGGCAACACAGGTTTTGTTGAGGAAAACCAACATGTAGTGTTGGCAATACCAACTACCTGCTTTTCACTTTAAAAAGCGGTACGAGTAACGATCGAGGAGGACTTCTAGTTGGAATGCTGAACTGTGCGGTTGTGCCCCTTATTCCAAATTCATCGCGTTCTGTTTGCGTCTTGTAGTCCGATCTAATTTCTATTGCTTGTGATTATTGTATTCTCTTTAAATTAGTTTGATTAAAATGTGAGTGTACTAAATTGACTTTTCATTCCAACTAAGTCATGGATGAGTGTCATGGTTAACGAAGAATCGATCTCCTGCATCGCCGCTCGACATTGACACACGCCTTATCATCTTCATCATCTCTCTTCATCTCCGACACATACATACATACAATCACGCCTATATTCCCAAACGGGGTAGGCAGAGCGCACAAAAAGCTACATAGACACAACGATGACTATTTCTTGTTTAGTGGCCACTTCTAGCATAATATTCTTTAGGTTTTGAGGTGTATACCTTAACTTAAGTATGTCCTTAGTCGCCTCTTACGACATCCATGGAAGAAATGGAGAGGTGTTATTCTAAACCCGACACCACACTGATACGGAAAAGTAAGGCATACACTTATTATTGGAGTCCATCTAGGTCACAATAGGTGAAGATGGGGTAAAATCAGTGACTTTAGCTACTAGGGTAACAGAGAAAGTTAGGAACCACAGCTCTATTTGGTCATAAGTGACGCAAGCCCCGGCCGTCTGCGTTGGATCTGCTGGAATGTTAGCCAAGTGGCACACAACCATGACCCGTTTAACTAAATGAATTCCGAACTCATACTGGAATTGAATCTGGATTTGTTGCGAACTCGGGAAATGTTATGAAGGTATCCCTTTGGGAGTTTTGCTAATTGAGGAAAATCTTTGGGATGTCTAATTTGAGTAAAAAGGTTGAGTTGACGAATTGGCTCGGGGTCGCATTTATTTTCTATATAGGTACGAGAAAGTTTCAACTTTTGCATAATTTACTATGTTGATTCAGTGGTTTGAACTGCAGACCCATCGACCTTCGAAAATGCAGCTCTATTAACAATGTGTTTAATGAATGTTCCTCTCTTGATATTTTTGTACAAGTAATTGAATTCTTGCGTGGAGTCAGATTCGAGTAACACCTGATGATTAAGAAAATAAGGTTAGGTATTGTTTAGTTAGGCAATGGGCTAAAAATCTGTCACTATTACAGTAGTATACCTAAATTTATGCTACGAAAAGTCAAATAGTCATAGTTTTTTAATAGTTGTAGTTTATGTATGTATGTAATTAAATCAAACAAGGTTTGTGCTTCCCATCAAGACAAACAATAAACCATATTATGTATCAAAAAAAGCAATTTGGGAACTGTTCCCCTCTATTATTACCGAAAATATGTCTTGTCCGACTAGCTGACATCGCGACCAGTGATTGACATTTTTTCGTCCTCCTTCGCTAATTTTCCTTAATATGAGAGGCACAACCGAATGAGTAGGCACAGGCATGTTATAACAAGGGTAAGTCGGAAATAAGTAATTCTTTTGGTCCAAATTATTAAATAAAGAATGGGGGCAAGGTCTACTTTTATGCTAGAGAAATAGTAAAAAGATAAACATTTAACTTACGTAATAATCACGTCCGTGTTTTCAAATGGGGTTGGCAGAGCACACGAAACGCTACGGAGACACAATTATGACTACTTTACGTTCCGTAGTGACTTCTAGCATTTTTTTTGGTTTTTAAGTCAAGAAGTACTGTAGTGACGGGTTGTTAGCCTGTTGCCTAAAATATACCTTAACCTACTTTCTTAGTTACTTATTTCCTCTAACGACGTCTAGGGAGAAAAAATATTGTTTAACAAAGCGTAAATAATCAATCAAATAAGCCCACATCCACCCACTGCTTTAAAGGTCTCTTTATTTTCACACCAATTGGCTCAGTCGCGCCTAATAAAGTTGTAAAATATTTTTTTTTGTAGATACTTTACTTTTATAGAAATTTGAGCTCAAAATTATTACGATGTCATTGTATAAATTTCACAAAAAGAAAAAATCCACAGACGCAACCAAAGTTGCTTACGTATCGACAACGTTTCATATAAAAACATAGCTTCAATTAAGCAGACGTGTCAAAAATACACGAAGCAATAATCGAATTGTTATTCCAAAGGATGATTTCTCTATTGTGTAGGAAATGGTTAAATGGATCGTGAGTCATGCCATAACTTTCGCAGTGGGCGGTTCGGGTCTTGCCAGAATAAGGCGCCGGCCCGCCCAATCCACGCGCTGAGAACATCATAATTATCTTGACCTATTTTTTTTTACATTTTCGTGTTCGTAGGGGGTAGTTCCGAGGCAGCAACTTTACGAGATTTGTTGCGTGGGTTTTTTAACTTTGGGGGAAATTGTAGTTAACGTTTTTTTGTTATTGATTTGATTTATTGCTGGTAGTTTGTCGAGCGAAAAATATATGGAATTTGAACGTAACGCGGTAAAAAAGTCGAAAGGTTACGATATCTTTTTCAAGTTAAACCGCACATACATCAACCTATCGTAAAAAACCCGTCGTGAGCCTTGATGAGAGTTCTTAACATGGTACATTAGGTTTTACAATGGGAAATAAAATAAATAAAATCCAATAAAGTTTGAACGATCCCCTACTTGATTTATTTAGGGAAATTTAAGGATCGTGTTTGGGTATCACTGATGGAACTCTTGCGGGTGAAATACGGTTTACGATTGTGAAAAAGCAAACAATTGAACTCAGCGAAAATATTTTACTTTTGTTTCTTGAGCGGTGTCGTTCCGTTGTTTTGCTACCGTTTTTAAAAGCGTCAAGGTTTTCAATTCACTGCAAGCTTTGATTTCAGTAAAATGATTTTGCTTGTGCTGAAAATATCAGGGTGAATAATTGCAACATACTGTTTCGCGCTTGCGTTATTATTTTAAAATGCTGCGTTATTTTCAGTTGTTCCTTTATTTACTTTTTGTACCTTGTCAGTCTCATCAGCATCACTCAGATTCGTGTTTTTTGTGTATATGTATATTAAAACCATTGAACAATGATTTCAGCTCTTTCTCCGATCATTAAAACCTTTTTATTATTCAAAGCAAGCTGAAAATTCAAAGCGATACAAAAGGGAAACCTCAAACGATTTCTCGTCGCTCCGCATCACTTTATTGCTCGAGATTACTGAACTGAGACGAGTGAAGACGCATAAAAAAATCTCAACAAATATATATCACGCGCGAGAGGTACTCTACGCTTTTATGAGAGCTTAGTGCTCTTGAGAGCAATCACATGGTATAACGTCGTGATAAAATGAAGTAACAATATTTACCTATAAGTTTATCATGTGCTATATTAAGTTCTGGAACGTGACGTCTTTCGGTCCCATTCTCAAGTGTCCTTTGTCTTACGACCGTTTTTCATTAGGGCTCTCCTTGGCATTGAAACGAAGAATATAGAAAGACCGTTTTAGCAACGTTAGGGAAAATGGAACTCATTCTAAGTTCACTTCGTATAGAAAGTCTGTCTGTCTGGTCCTTAGAACACTAGCGTTTTTCCCAGGTTTACGAGTGAAAAGCAATTGCTTTCTCTTTCTTTCATGCTTGGTTAAAATGAGACAATTGTTTCGTATGTCGGGAATAGAAATTCGCATGCTACTATATGGTCGCCAGTCTCAAGACAAAAGCTACAGAGATTTTATTTGAGTGAGCTTACGAAAGAAAAGTGAAAATGAGAAATGTTTTAGATAGGAATAAGTTTAATTTGTGAGTTAGTTTTTAGTGTTCCGCATTGATGATTAATTATATTTTGGCACAGGCCTCTTCTCGGTAAAAGAGGATTTGTGTTTTAGTTCCCACGCGGGCCCAGTGCGGATCAGGAACATCACACACATTAAGTGCAGGTTTCCTCACGATGTTTTCCGTCACTGATAAGCTCGTGGTAAATATCAAACTCATTTTCGCACGTTAATTCCGAAAAAATTAGAGGTGCAAACCTTGGATTCGAACCCACGACTGCATGAGAGGCCACAGGTGAAATTGCTAGGCTACCACTAATAAATCTGCATGTACGGACGGCTGCAGAGAAAAGTAACCCCCTAGTAATGAAAAATTGTATTGGTAGGGGGTTACTTTTCTCTGTAGCTGACTGTACAATCACGAGCCGGGATTGTTGAGCCACTTGCCACTGTTCGCAATTTAGACGTGTAATCAATGACCGATGTGACAGACTAGATGTCAGCTATTGGATTAGTATAACACGACCAAGTTACAAACATAGGTAAGTGGCAATCCTTGTTCGCGATGGTACGTCAAGACATCACAAAGTGTTTACATTAATGTTACTTTTACCAAAGTCCCGAGCCATTAAAAATGCCGAAGGAATAGATATTTACTTGATTCAGTTTTTGTACATATTTTTAAAGGTTTCCCATCTATTATTTGAATCTGTGTCGAATTAGTGCCACTAAAATATCTTTACCTTTTTCTTTGTACATTTTATTTTCAATGTTTACACAAAATCTGCATGAAAATTATGTTTTCGGATTCGGTTTTTGTTGTAGACAAAGTGACGCCGTTCGCAATGATATTTATTTGGCGAAGAGTTTTCGGTTGACTCCTAGGGGTTAGGGAAAATATGACCCCACGAAGATAAATTTAACGTAACGTACGATACTATTGATTCATAGTTTTGTAAACTGACGAGTTAAAACTTCTTGTCTTTGAGGATAAAAATTTCACGTATTATGAAGTTGTTAAACACATGAATATAGACTTAATTGCTGTAGAGGGTTCCGTACCCAAAGGGTGAAAACGGGGTCCTATTACTGAGATTTTGCCGTCCGCCAGTCCGTCCGTCTTTAACCAGGCTCTATCTCACGACCTGTGCTAGTTAGACTGTTGAAATTTTCACAAATTATGTATTTCTATTGCCGCTGTAACAAGAAAAAATATTAAAAATAAAGTAAAATTGTTATTTACGGGAGTCCCATACAACTATTGGGATACCTATTTATAGTGTTTTTGGTCGATATTGTAACGATCACAGATAGACACTTGAAATATTCACAAAATATTAAGTGGCGTAACTGCTTTCACAGTAAAAAAAGTATTTTTGCAGTTATTGGTACAGAACCCTTCAAATTCAATTCCCACTCGTACTTAGCCGATTTTTAAGTTTTAATGGAACCTTGCGTCTAATATTAGCAAGACGACGTTGAGATGCCTTTGCCTGATCTTCAAAAAGACCCCCACGCGCAAATTTCCCGTATCAATGTCATGTAAGATCCTAGTTTGACCTTTAAGATATTGTTAAGCTATGCCCGGTCGGGTGAATAACTGTCTGTATGAAGTCATATCTTGTACTTACTTAAGTTAAATTTGATACAGTCCCAGTAGCTGGAATGATTTTTGATATATGTGTAGATGTTGCCGTTTGGTGTCGGGATAGAATAACATCTCAAGATTTGTTCCGTGCATGTCGTTAAAGGCAACTAAGGAAATAGGTTTAGGTATGTTTTAGGGGGCAGGCTAGCAACCTGTCACTATTCTACCTCTTCCTTCTTTGCAAACCTAAAACTATGCCAGAAGTGGCTGCGACGCGTAATATAGTCATAATCATGGTTTTGTCTATGTCCCGTTTCGTGTGCTCTGCCTACCCCATTTGGGAACACAGGCGGACAGGCGTGATTGTATGTATGTAGATGTTACGTGGTTGGTTCTCAAGGTTTAGCGTAATTGTCTTTCGCGCGTTTCAAACACTTACGTTCATTTCTAATTAATGGTGACTCAGTATTATCGCCCTTATTAACTGAATTCTAGAAAGTTTGTTTTTTATTTGGCTACGGAATCCTAAAAATAGCGCTATCGAAGCATTTAAAAATCCGAACAAATAAGTAACGAAAAATTTATTTATGTGCGTGTGTTCTTTAAAGTAATCTCATGAAACAATAATTGCCGAGTGTGAACATAAAGCTTCGGATACCACCAATCACAATACAGGATCATTTTTCCCGTTGCCACAAAATTCGATTTCCTACCGGAAATTGACAGTGACATCGCCACCAATCTTGCAGTTGAAACTGAGGAAGTTTCTAGAAGTCTTCAACGATATTGTGTAGGTACATTCCCGTCTTGCATGTCTTTGAAAACGGTTCAGGTATTTAAAGTGCCCTAAAACGTGTTTCGCTATCTTAAGTCTTATTAGTTAGCGGTGATTACAAAAACTAAACAAAAGTTAAAGTAAAAAAACTGATCAAATTGTGTCACAAATTAGCTGATCTGCTTCGCTATACACATTTTTGTGATTGATCTGCTTCTTGTACTTACTCAACGAATTTATCATTAAATGTTTACATTTTGTAGGTACTTAATATGTCTTGATCTTTAATATTCAAGTACGCAGAAGATATTTATATTGCAGAACAGCAGTGCTATTGTCTAACGCACCAAAAAATCTACATCGTTTTTAATTTGACAGTTTCAGTGTCAGTTCGCTATGAAATGTTTCAATTTCAAAACGATTTTTGCTTTAAACTGTCAAATTAAAATCGATTTTGATTTTTGGTGCGTTAGACATTAGCGCTACAGGTTTTGATTGGAGTTTACAATAAAAATGCTTGATGTCCTAAGAAAAGTTCTCAAATCTTCCTGACTTGTAGCAGCAAACACTTACTTGTAAATTGGTCGGCCTTCCGTGTTTACCTTCATCTCTGTCCTTCCAAGTAAATTGGCTTTGGTTGCCGTTTATCCTATAGGAATGTATGTTTACCTTAGACCTCATATTATGTAGCTATAAAACATTGACAGACAGACAATGCATAGCCAAAACCATTGATGCTAGAGACTTGAAGTTTAGCATGCATATTTCTACCTTGAGTATCAAGAAGGGAACGTTCAAAATTCTTACCGGACTTGTACCTTTTCCCTAAAAGCATTAAAAAAATGTTGATTCACATAGGCCACTTATTTTTGGGTATTGAATAATTCCCGCAGGAAATAATAAAAAATGAACTTCGGTGCCAGTTTAAAAGTTCTTTTAATAATAGATCCTGTTCTTTTAATAATAGATCTTTGATTCTGCTGAAAGCTTCTTTTACTTACCAGAAAATGGATAGTTCCCGTGAGATATCTTCCTCGCCCTATAACCAGTAGATAAAAATTCAAAGTCGTGGATAAAAGCTCGTAGATACATATAGCCGTCGAAATACGAGTAATAAACTGTCTTGAAATTGCTCTAATGAATGTACATAATTGATTTATTCCCTGGCATGATATTTTTGGAGAGTTATGAAAAATTTCACAGTAGGTATGTATCATGTCCAACTCGACTTATTTACAACCTCAAAAGAACATCACTATGATTTCTTTCATTATAATCAGGACATTTTTGTAAGTATAGAAACGGCTGATTTAATTTTGTAGCAGAATACAAAACAATTTATTAACTTCACGATTTCGTATTTCATAATCAATCACAGTACAGATGTAGTGAGAAACTATTTTCCTTCGTAAATTTTCGGAAAAGTTCGTATTTATCGTTTTATTACTTAAAACAATTACAATTATTATTTAAAACTGGATATTTACCATATATTTTACGGAATGAATGCCCTTTAAAATGGGCACCGAAGCTATTTGAGAGAAAACGATAAATACGAACTTTTCCGAACATTTACGAAGGAAAATAGTTTCTCACTACATCTGTACTGTATTCTTCTTTGCTTCCCTCAAATTGGCTTACTAAGCCTTCTTAATATAACAATAAATAATAATAGGCTCCAGTTTCCCGGAAAAATGTGAAATATTTAATTCAGGTTTACAACGGACGAGACAATTTATTACGCTGATCCTGGCAAGAGAGACAGTGAAATTGATTCAGTATCCAGGACTCCAGCTTATTTTTTCAAGTTCCCCTTTTCTTAACAACGTGACGGGAATGTTTTACGATTCGTTTCCGAGATAACAATGCTTTATTTTAAATTGACTCCCCATTTTCTAATGAATGAGACAGGGATGCGCGGTAGCTTGACGTATTTTTATATTTGTTTCAGGTACGACATACCAGGAAATAAAAGGAGTTTCACTAGAAATGACGAAGAAAAGTAAAACATTTTTGAGTTGTTTAAAAGAAAAATGAGTCAGTGAGAAACACTTTCCTAAAAAAACAAACAAGAAGAAGCGCTTGATGAAACTATCGGTACTAGTGCTGCGTATGTGATCTAAATGCCTTATTCAAGAGAATCGTGCGCTGCTGTGAGCAGGCGCCGACTATGTTCGACTCGACCAAAGGCGCATTGCTCGTAGCGCCGTCTCTTATCAACAGTTCCTGTTGGTTCAACGGGAAAGGCTGGCCGACGACCTTTCCCGCTCCAGTCGACATTATCAAAGCCTTTTTCATATTTGCGCTGTCCATGGGCATTGTGTTCGCAAATCTAGTCCTTATCTGCGTCCTCAGTAATAGGAGGTACATCAAGTACATCGAAAACCAGGTAATCTACTATTCAAGGCACAAATTCAATTCTTGTGATCTACGGAAGAGGGCTTAATGTCACATATTTTTCCAGCCGAGGTATCTGCTGACATCCCTAGCTCTTAACGACTTATTCACTGGAATCTTGATAGCTCCCGTGGCCCTACTCCCAGCACTTTACAAGTGTTGGCCCTACGGCGAAATATTCTGTCAGATACAGGTAAGTATTCAATTTGAAAACTGATTTCAGCCTTTATTTTTATGTTTTCTCGTTGATTTGATTCAATGGAATTTCGTTTAGAAACAAATATCGGGTAAATTGAAACGAGGCGCGATTGTCGAAAAGAAAAAGCGTGAAAATAGAAAATTAATTTTCCATCAAATTTTGAGAGAGTTGCTTAATCCAGTTAAAGCTAGGTGGAGCTACGCAGTCCCTGCAAAACTTTATTTAAACAAGAGACGAAGAGAAAATGAGTAAAGTTGCTGCTTTGGAAAAGAAAAAAAAGTTCTCAAATGAAGAGGCAAAGTTAAACGGTAATCGGATACTAAGGACAGTACCTATTCAGTACCGTGACTGTTTTTATTAGCTTTTGTACTTAATATGGAATAAAACTTTGGTCGTAGGCTTATTAACAACCAGGAGAAGTAGGAGCTATATTATTTATTACTTTTGGTGGATCGATAACCGGCATTCGTCATTAAAATGGTGACGATGGAAATTGGAAACTAAAACAAATTTCGGCTATTATCTTTATGGCTTTTGAAGATGCGAAAGCGTGGAAGTTTGGGAAGAGTAATTATAAGGGAGCAGTCAAGGCGTTGATCCGCAAACAATAAAATTGCTAAAACTTCTGGCGGTTGCGGCTTAATGCGCTATCGTGTAATGGCTCGCGGTGACCGAGCACAAACTGGCTCGAACTTCAGCTTAGCAACTTATGCCTTCCTGTCGACCCACTGACTCGCAGTTCCGTTTTATTGTACTTCGGATGCTTTGCAGACATTTTAATTAGGTCAAAATCTTTCATGTAAATTTAAGAATATATTGATTGATAATCTTTACCGTCTTTAACGTCTTTTAGATCTGGACAAGTGGACATACTAAGTAATTTTTCCCAACCCCAGTATTGGCCATCTGATCCATAGAAAATTGCGTATTAGTCTCGGAAAATATTCAATTCAATTAATTATCAAAAAAAATTTTTAAAGATTTTTGATAAGCTTCAGTGGTATCAATTTCGTAATAATTATTGTGCGATACTCGTATCGTCATTGAGTAATTTGAGATTGTTGACGGTGTTATCTACTTACAGGCTTTGTTGCGGGGAGCTGTTAGCCAACAGAGCGCGGTTATATTAGTCTGCATGGCTATAGACAGATACTTGTTTCTTTTACATCCAAACACTTATCACAAGCACTCCAGTAAAAAGGTAAGAAAGTTTAAGCTGAACATTTCTAAGTCAATACAGTTCTGTAGAACATTTTTACAAAATTAAGCTAATTATTTGATCTTTTAAGGTGACTTTTCAAAGGTTTATTTCTTTTGACCTTCTTGACAATTTATATTCGTCGTATAATATTGATGGTCACTTCATTATAAGATTTTTGTTTAGTTTCTAGCACTTCGCGATAACTAAGAACTTTGTTTAGCAAACATCTACCTTTCATCTAAATTTTAATTAGAGTAAAACTTGTTTTTGGTAATCAAAATAATACTTGCAGGAATACAAACTCTTATCCACTCAGACGGTAACTATGCTAGTCTAGTTACACAAATTCACAAATAACGCTTAATTTTATTTAAAGCAACATAATGAATGCAAGAGCAAAGCAAATGTGGATAGTTGCGAACATATTCAACATTTTATACCAGAGTTTTCCGAGAAAGCTTCGGTTGATAAACACCTTTTTCACCTCCCGGATTCCGCTTTCCAGTTTCAGACGCGGAATCCGCACCGGGATTCAAATCCGACTAAGGTTTCACAAAGTTTTCTTTGTGAGCATTTTGTATACGTCTAACTTTTAAACTTTACTAACTTAGATGATAACTTTTCTAAAGAAATTGGGATACAAACGGATAATTTGAAAGCCAGTGCCGTTTGAAACATTCCAAGGGTAGCGAAAAAGGCAAATCGTAGAATCTTAATTGAAAATTTCGTTCCACAATAAATAAATACTTAACTTCAGCGAGTACTTCTGTAACGTGAACAGAAAAACGTGTTCAGTGTACCAATGTTTGTTAGTCGCTGGAGACGATATAGCTAATTTAGTTATCAATTCAAGTCAAAAGCTAATATGGTTACTAAAAGATGGTGCATCTATAATTTGTGCTGAAATGGACATACCAATGCCATTTTGAATAATAATTATTTGTTATACTCAATCCTTATCGATTTAAATTAGGTATCGAATAGTTTTTTCAAGTACCTTCTATCTTAATGACAAAACCCACAAAACAATACGCAAACTAAGACAAAATAATCTCAATCTGCAAATATGAAGGTACTATAGATTTGACGGTTGTTCCACTTTAGCCTGTAGTAATATTTTGCGTATAGTGCATTCTGCTCCGAAATGGCAGTTTCGGCAAGTTTGCTCCACGAAATCACCCAATATTCTCCTCTTAAGTGTAGACAGGGTATTGCGCGGTTTCTACGTAGCAAGCATTTGGGGCAAGAAACTGGACTGTAAAGTGGATGATATTACAAAGATTCTTTGTTTCAGGGTTGCGTTTTAGTAATAAGTATAACTTGGATCCTGTCTGTCTCACTGTTCGCGAGTATGGTGCTACCCCGCTCTGGATATTACTTCAATTCAACAGGACTGATGGCTTGTGACGTTTTCCACAGCAGAGTTGCCTTCAGGTAACATTTTTTTACTAGAAACTAAAAGTTTCGACCTTAATTACATTTCCTCGAGACAAGTTTCGCATTTGAAATATACGAGACGAGAAATAGTGGAAGACTGAATCATTTTACTCGTCTTGGAAAATGCTTGCGACACTAAAATCTTGATTTCTGACTTCCTTCCATTAAACTAAAAATGCCGACAAGAGTAGATAAATAATATTAAGATTTTACTGCGACAAGGTTTTATTCACATAGCCATAGTTGTAAAAGCCAAAACTACTGTATATTGATTACCATCCATTTTGAATCTGGCGTTACTGACTTCATACTACACACAGAGCCTCATTTGTTTTTGTCTTCTTGGTCCCTTAGGATCCTGTCTTGCTGCGCCTACTACTTCCCAACGACGATGGCGTTGATGTATTGTTATGGATCAGGGTTTCACGTCAGTAAGAATAGAAGTAAATGTGTCCCCGACCCCGTGAGACCCAATGGAGGCCCGCCATCTTGCACGAAGAATACTCTGGACACCCACGAAGTGGTCACTGTGGTAAGCCTTCATGTAATCATCATTATCTAAGTATTACTACCTAATAGTGGGAATATAGTTTTCCCCTACCTATCTATATATAAAACGGTCATTTACTGTTATGTCTTCTAAATTTATGCATGAGCAAGGTATTCAAACCAATGTCCAAGAGAAATGCCATATTTCACGATATCAGTACATAAAATAGATGAATGAACGATGAGCCCGTCTAGTGACCCTCTGTAACGTGACCGATAATAAATTACATAAATCTCGGCCAAAGCAAGACCTTTTCCATTTCATTTCAGCTCCTGATCTGACGCCTATTATTATAGAAATAACATTTATTTTTTCACCTGGCCGAGAAATAAAAACAACTCTTATTATTTTGAGGAATTCCCTTTGCAACTTTTACTCACCTTCGTTGATTTCGTTACATTTAGTAATAGCAGTGCCAAATAAGTGTTGGAAATAAAATTTTCAAAGAAGTAAGTGAAAGTTCATTTCCGTAGGAATTACGGTGAATACTGTAATAATTCAAGCTTGCAAGAAGATTCATCAAGTACCTACGTCACATTTTTTGTAAGTCATCTCGCGAGATTGAATTTATGAGAAAAAGAAATATGAATTCTTGGGCACTAATAAATATTCTTTCATGAGGCAAATTGCATCAATAAACCGAATAAGACGTTCTATTGTTCCATTTCCTCCTCGCTTTTCTGCTTCGAAGTGCCCTATTCTGTTACGAATGGCGGTTAATTTTGGAAAAGATGAGCGTTCTAGAAAATTTCGTACACCTGTGTCAGTTAAAAAATGTCGAGTCCAAACCAAGTCACTCGGCTCATTTTTTATATTGACCTACTTAATTCTACATCAATTGGATTTCCTATATTTAAGATGATTATACGTCCTCAAGAAATTCACTGTCCTTGAGTTATACTGTTTGCTTCATTAGTTTGGTCGTATTTCAGATTCAAGCTCCAGTTAGGCCTCACAGTGTAAGCACATCGCGGACTATGGCGGCAATGTCATTGGGATTCATTGTTATGGTCACTCCTGCAACAATACAGGAAGTTGTAGCGGCTTGCACAGGTTGTAAGGTAATTTTAATTTCGTCACGACTATTATTAACTTCAATTACAATGGATCACAAATTTCAAAATGCTTACCTTTTCTGTATTTTTTGTTTTCTTCGGCGTTTAACATTTACATATTGTTGTCAGGTACCACCGACGCTAGATTTCATCGTAACGTGGCTGGCTCTCAGCAACAGCTTTTGGAACCCTTTCCTTTATTGGTTGTTAAACAGCCACTTCAGGCGAATAAGCCATGAGATGCTTCAGTATTATGTAAGTATTTACGATGTTCTTTCGCTACTTTAATCCATTGGTACGGATTAAAGTAGCGATATAAATGTGAAAGTGTGTTTGTTTGTTTGTTTGTTTGTCCGTCTTTCACGGCTAAACGGAGCGATGGATTGACGTGATTTTTTTAGGTACAGATAGTTTAGGGGATGGAAAATGACATAGGCTACATTTTGTCTCTTCTAAACCCCCTATTTCCCTAAAGTGAGGAGTGAAAGTTTTCAATGTAGAAAGTTATAAAATTGGTATGTGTGCTATCTCTTCTGTGATACCCCGAATTTAACGCGAGCGGAGCCGCGGGCAAAAGCTAGTGCTAAATAAATACTTAAATAAACTTATTTTGGCGGTATTAACAATTTACTTGAATGTAATATGAACCGTAAGTAATTACCATTTATCAATTTTAACTAACCAATTCAATTTTGTTGACAGTTCTGCTGTCGAAGACCAAAATCGTTTGCCGGTTACGAGAAGCCAACGGGTTGTTGCAGCTCACCGATCACATCCGACGGACGACATTCGAAAGGCGAGTTCGAAGGCATAGGCGAGAAATACTGGGGCGAAATATTAGAACGCACTGTTTCGTCTACATCACTTCACGCTATCCAAAAAGCGTGCCACAGAGACCCTTTACGATGCTCCGGCTCCTTCAAAGGATGCCCTAGTAGTGTTTGTAAGCACGATCCGAGATACTTTGATGTTTGTGGACCTACGGACTACAGGCAGTTCGACAGATCAGCGTTTCAAATTGAAACTTGCCCACGCCAATGTAGACTGAAAAACTCAGATATGTGCCTCTTTCGACAAACTCCTGGCCTTGAATGTGGTAGATCACGGTCTAATTTGAGCTTAGATGAAGGCAATTTCAACAAGAGTTGTAATGGAAGACACCCAGAGTTGTGAGAATTCCGACAATGTCCGGTTATCGGACACAGAAGCAATAGCATAGGAGTATACCCTGGTATAGATCATTTCAATTCAAATATCAAGTGGAAGTTTGACGATTCGCCCGATGTCGATGATGAAATGCAAACTTTGGAACACAATCTTGATAGAATAAGAAGCGTAAGTCACGATAAAAGCTTTAATACTTTCGGTGTAAAAGACGAACACATGTTAGAAGTCGAAGTTAATGACATTACTGACAATGATTCGGATGAAAATAGAGACTATAATATTTCGCGTGAGATGTCTGATGAAAAAAGTGATTATAGTGCTACTAATAAATTTTCTCGTACATCATCTCTCTCGAATAGGGAGCTTGACGTTATAAAAGAAAGTTCTCGAAGTTCTAGTGATACAGAAGTGACGTTAACGCGATGATTTCCGCGAGTGACTTTTGATAAATCAGTGAATGTTGTTCATTTGCAGTCTAGTACTGAGAGACAAAATACACGAAACAAAATAAAGCCAAAAAGCAATGTGTCGGTTAAAAGATAATAGTTATATGTAGTACGGCATAGTGAAAAGGTAAATGTCCGATTATTCGACGCGACACTATATTTGGCACGGGCACATTATATCCAAGAGACATGGCAATTTGATCGAAATAAAGTTCGAATTTAACGCATATTTTTGTGACATGCTAGTAGAGCGTTGAGCACTCGGAAATTTACCTTAATTGTTATAGTTTTAAATTTGTGGACCATTAGATTCAGGTCTGGTTTCTGTAAATTGATATATTGAGAAATGCTGTACATAATTATGGAAGTATGAGTATCAAAATAAGATTCCATGAGTATACATTTTGTATTTTTTACTTTTTGTAATAGTTGTTCGACGGTAGAAATGTTTCAGTTTTACATTTTACTCAAATATAAATAACTTATGATTGTACATTGAAGCCCTAGACAATCTTGATTAATTAGACAAGACTATCAAGTAGAAAATAATTGATATTGTTTAAAAACTAACCCAAACGTAACTAAGTTAACTGTCTCCATTAAGCTTGTACATATACAATAAGACTGTTTGACGGTATTTATATGTATATTCAGAATCGCACAATTATACTTTTCTTCTATGTATTATGAATAATCGTGATCAAATTATTTATGTCTACCTAAATGTTAAACCGGCAAAGGAGAGAATAAAATGTTTGTATTAAAATTCGTCCGTTTTATTTGAATCCATATCATTAGGAACCCACATTGAAAAATACCAACCATCATCAGGTTTCTACGGGAAATCACACATTTTACATCATTTAGATTAGACACATTACACGTTTTGTAAGAAAACGTCCTGGTAGACAATTAGTGTGCTTAAAACTAGACATCCATGATCGATCTAAGGTTGATGTGATACCACTTTCACTCTATTTTCCGACCGAGACAACTACTTTAGGCATACGGAGGGAAGTTTGTCGGATTACGAATATAAAAAATCACAGACTAATCTGGTAGGTTAAAAGGATCACTAATAATACTGGGGCATATTTGCATACCTATAATACCTAACGACTTGTAGTAAAAACGGAATCTTTATTTCAACTCCTCGTGAATCTGAATGAGATTTTTGCTCGTACCTACTATAACTAACCAGTAGGTAGTTATGCAATGGAGATGGGAAACTATTACGAGTGTGAAGACGTATTACGAATAGGTATAATAATTATTACGATGTATTTATATAAACTAAGTACATTCAAAACCATCACGCGTGTTATCCTAAAAGAGGTAGGTAGAGCGAGCATACGAAACGCTACATAGATAACCCCCTGACTATCTTACGTTTAGTAAGCATTTACTTACTTTTGGCATAGATACCTATCGTTAGAAGCGAGTTTATTTTAGAAGATAGACTAGAAACCTTTCACTGTCTCCGCTGTCATCTCTTTCATCTATTTAAATCTTAAAATAGCGCTAAAAGTGGCTACAATATATTTATAAAAACAACACATTCATTCATTACGTAAAAGTACCTATTTATTGTACGGGTAAAGCAAATAAATATAGGAAGACAAATACCAGCATATATTCTAAAATGTACAGATTACCATATTTGATTACTCTCAACCTTGTGTACGATGTGTTACATAAATAGAAAACTTTTACACGACTAGTTATCAGTTCATTTCGCTCATAAACTATCTGATGTTCGCAACGTCATACGCAATAAAACAACTAATATCTGGGTAAAGTATCGTTTAGAAGTCGCTATGTGTTATCGAAGTCATAAATTTCCTCTGTCTAGTAAATAAATACTTGTACACGAGTCGGAGCCAGCCCGTAACAAGCCCAAATAGGAACATCACCCGGAGTCTATCTCAGCTGTATAATAAAACCCAAGATCAACACCAGTTTGGGACATAAAAATGCAGCGGCAAAACGAAACTAGGATATCTATGACATATTCCGTTTATGACAAATTTTATGGATAGTCCAGGGGCTTTTACAGCCCTAAGCGCACTGCGACCGTAAATGTGTTGATGTTTGGGATCTTACAGAAGGGATTTATCCTAAGGCTGTCGTCGCTTTCTTTAGAACCGAGAGTCGTCAAATTTTCAATCTGATCTAACTCATAACTTGGTCTGATAACTTACATAGTAGGTGACGGAGACTTGCCTAACACTGCCATTTGTTGCTTACACTTTTTGGTGGTCGTAGACTGAATATTAGCTACACATGCATTGAAAGATAGAGCTGCGTTAGCTCTAAGGTAGGGTATCATCATCATCATCATCATCAGCCTATATACGTCCCACTGCAGGGCACAGGCCTCCTCTCAGTATGAGAGGGCTTGGGCGATAGTTCCCACGCGGGCCCAGTGCGGATTGGGAACTTCACACACAACGTTGAATTACTTCGTCGCTGTGTGTAGGTTTCCTCACGATGTTTTCCTTCACCGTATAGCTCGTGATAAATATCAAATTTGATATCGCACATAAATTCCGAAAAATTCAGAGGTGTGAGCCCGGGGTTTGAACCCACGACCCTCTTCTTGAGAGGCCACAGTTCGAACCGCTGGGCTATCACGGCTTTTACCGGTAATGGACAAAGAACCAGTAATGGACAATGACTCTTATTTACTACCCACTAAGGAAAAGTCATTTATTTTACAACAATCAATTCACAACTCTATGGTCTTTAAATTATGAATGATGTGTCCATCACTGGTGCTTGTTAGCTTAAACCGTCCATAACTGGTGTCATTACCCTAGGATTGTTACTGTTAAGAAGTTATTTTCACTCATTTTTAATATTTAGGCTTTTAAATGACCTCGTCGTTTTAGATGCGTTGCAGCGGCCTTGGTAACGAGTAGACTACAGTAGGACATCACGTTCGTGGTACAGTTTTTTTTTTTCAAACAAATTTTTCATCTACGGGCTTGTGGTCCGTACCTTGATGATTTTAGAATTACTTTTTACTGTGCGCTCAGCGTAAAGACACAGCAGTTTTAAAAAAAATTATGCTCTTAAAATTAATTACAACTAGAGTTTTTTTTTCTTTTTCAATGTTTTTTGATCATATAAGTTTTTTTTCCTTTCTTTCTCTCTCTCCATTCCTATGCCATTAACAAACAAATATTTACAACAAACATTAAATTTTTATTTATGTATTGTGCAAACATTATTAATGTATTTTGTCATGATTATTTGTACAATAAAGAGTTTATTTACAGAACAAATATGTATAAAACAAAAGCAATTAAAATTATATACAACTAACTTAAAAACTAAACTTAAATCTAAAATATATTTAAAAATGGGCACCCCCGAGGCATGGTTCCAAAGACGCTGGCAGCGTTTCCTCGCTGTATCGCAATAACAAACAAATATCATCTCCGGCTTAGCCAACCGTTGTACAGTTTAAGTTCACTTGGTTTGAATCGGTACCGGTAGCAGGAGCATATCCTACTAATTATGCTCGGAGTTTCTCTACGCGATTGAATCAGGAACGAGGAGATCAGCACTGATTATCAATAGCCAAACTGATTAGTTTGTTACATGGCAATGGGCAGGCCACATAACACGCAGAACGGATGGCCATTGGGGCCCAAAAGTTCTCGAATGGAGACCACAGGCAATTATAAATAGAAATAAAAGTGATAAATACTGATTCTACGATCGCAACTCTCGGTGGGCACAAAGGAATCAAGCGCTTAAAGACTTGGGTCTCTTTATTTACGACTTCGCGAATCATACTGTTACAAAGACATATCGAATTTCAGTTTAAGGTATCTACGGAGAAGTAAGGATAATTGAAACCGAGTTCTACTATTGCTTGACAGAAAGTAAGTGGTAGTTATCAAAGTTAACAACATTGTCGAAATGACAATAACAAAATTGTTGGGACTTAAACACCAATAGGTATCGATTTGCAGGCGTTTAAAAGTTGAATTAAAACGCAATTACTGTGAGAAACTGTCTCCGGTTAGCAGGTGGACAGAAATAAAGAAAATAAGGAGTGGGTTTTATTAAACTATAAAACAACACAAATAGATTTATTTATTTTTAAGTAAGTAGTTATCCTAAAAAAATAAATTCTATAACTAGCCTAAACCATTATGTACAAATGTCCCCCAAATCAGCCCAGCGACAAAGTACCCATGACGCTGGCTGCATTTTCGCGCTGGATTGCCAAACCAATTCGTTGGGCGAGAAATGCACCATCCCTATGATCACGGGTAATTTGATACAATTTTGATTCAATATGAATATAAATTGTATAATGTAAGAGCTAAAATGGGACTGGGCGGGACACGTTTGCCGCATGCACCCACAGAGGTGGGCGCACACAGCCACTTGGTGGGTTCCGGAAAACGGCCAGCCGGCGGAAAGAGACCTTTGCCCAGCAGTGGGATACAATAATAGGCTAATAAGAAGAAAAATGTAAGAGAAGTTGTAAAAGTAGGTACTGCTTTAAGTGCTTTAGCAAGAATAGCAGACATAGCAGGAGATTCAGGCCGCCTCGGAGCTCCCTCAGGCTTCAGTATTCAGCGCCGGTCTGTTCTCAGGCAGCAAGAAGACAGGAGACGGAAAGAACAGTGGGCACAAAGAAGAAGCGAAGCGGGAAAGGAAGGACTACATGAGTGGGAGTAACACAAGTAGAATAGAAATAAGTAGTATTTATAACACAATTTTAAGATTAAATAAAAATGTAATATCGGGTTTCACTTCGCCAAAGAATATTTGTGTCGCAGACAAAACATAAGCCGGTGAGCAAATTTTCAATTTTGAATGTTTTTTGTAAGCAGCAAACCATTCACAGCGGATTTTAACCATGTTATAAAATGAAAATAACAAATCTTTAAGGTAAGTGTACCAATGTTCGACGCCTCAACGCCCAATAGATGACACCCATTTGTCACCCGTCTTACTATGACATAAGATTACAAGTGCCACGTATTGGGTCAGTGTCGAGCACAGGGACGTTTGCCTTATTATAGTTGGTATGCTGTTATGACTTAGGTATTAAAACGTACTTACCATTGTCACACTTATATCAATAGAAACAGAGAGGTGACAGATTTATTAAGGCCAACATTGTTTGGCATCCAATCCACTAAAAGAGCAGAAGATTGTAATCTCGACTTTTCCTTTCTTTAGAATGTAAACACTAACAGTAAATCCATTTAATCGGATAAGCGAGGCTAAACATAAGTAACGAGAAGGACAGATAACCCTACCAAGAGTTTACAGTGCCGGGGATCGCTCGCGACGGCGTAAACAATTTGTATGGAGAAATTCACTTCCATAAGTGACCGTTAGTGGCGCTGACTAAATTCGCTATACAAAGTTTACGCTGTAAATTAACGTTAATTGCACAAAACAAATATAAAGATGTCATCTTCATACAAAGTGTACTCGAACAACGCACTCATAGACACCATTCACAGACACGATATCTCGGAACGGTTGGGTAAAGTCCGAGCGCGGTTGCCGTCCGCTTGAGACGCCCGTTTGTGAAATATCTTAAATGCAATGCATAGGAATGGGAAAATTATACAATTTAAAATATAAGTAACAATGACATTAAAGTAAACATGTTTTACACATTATTATCCATAGTAAATCAAATAACTAGACACAAGTGCAACTGCCACTACATTGTGGTGACTACAACGATAGTTTTATGTGCATATCCCATAATTCACATGCTTAGAGCAACCGTCCTTAGTGAGCCGCCAAAAATGAAATACAGTCACCAGCACCAATATTTGGTACAATAAGTCTGCGAAAACATCTGACTCGACTCTATTACTAGGGGTAGTAGGACGTTTCAGATATTTTTGCACGCTCCATCGTGGCAGATATTAATGCTGGTGACTGTACACACACTTGGTTGACTTCTGTACATTAGGGGAGAGTCGTTGAAATCGTACCGCCGGTTAAGTTGTACCACCACTCGATTATCCACAAACCAACATATTTCTTTAACGCTAGCAACCTAAAACGATGCTTCAGTGAATTTCCAAAGTATTGGCCATTTTGCCATGGCGTTGGTTGAATATTTTGTGTGCTAGTAAAAAAAAATGTTTTTGCGGTTTTTGATGTAAAATTTAATGCTGATTCGTTAGGCTGTAACTCGTGCAAAAGGTGGGTTTTTGTAACAATATTGACGGTATCAGAACGACAAATTAAACAGCTTTTTCCCATCGTTTTCACAAAGTCTTTAAGATTGAGGGTTATGTAGCTATTGCTTGTTTTGTTTATACAGACATGGTCGGTTAAATTGTACCACAGTGAAGTCGGCTAAATCGTACCGGTACAATTTACCCGACATTTACAAAAATATTACATCCTTTTTTTTTAGATGACATAATCCGGGTGATAAACATACATCGGTTTCGCGGGGGCAAAAATGTACCAGAGCTAGTGCTTAACTAAAAATCGACTAAGTTTATCGACATTGATAAAAATATTTTATTAACCATTATTATCATTACTTTTGCCCTATAGTATCGGAATAGAATAACATCTCTCCATTTCTTCTGTGGATGTCGTAAGAGGCGACTAAGGAAATAAGTTTAGGTAGATTATGCTTTAGGCGTCACTATTCTACCTCTTCTATCTTTGCAAACCTTAAACTATGCTAGAAGTGGCTGCGAAGCGTGATATAGTCATAATAATGGTTTGGTCTATGTCACGTTTCGTGTGCTCTGCCTACCCCATTTGGGAACAGGCGTGACTGTAGGTATGTATGTATGTATGCATGTATTATCATAATTGAATACGTTTACTATGTGCAAACCTCTTGATTTTATATTATGAAATTTTTATTAAATATTAAAGAAGTGAATTCCTCAAAAACTTTATTTTTGTGTATGTAGTTTTCATCTTATACAAATTCTTGAAATTATACAATGGTTGTACGTCATTTTTATCGATATCAACTAATAAAATTCGTTTAATGTGTCCTCGCACTACTAAACGTCAGTACAGATTTGACCCCGCGAAACCGATGTATGGTGATAAAAGGAAGACTTAATTCAATACGTTCAGTGCCACAAATGGCTGCATGATACATGCAATTTTAATCCAGACATTAGTGAGAATTACCTACCAATAACGCCTTAATTAAAGCAAGAGAAGTACTCAGTTCGATTTTTTTTTGTTTGACTTTTCAGCTGTCTAAGACATGTAATAATATCTCGATTACATTTAGCATCTACGTCCCCTTGATGAAAGCAATAAAAAAAAGGTACGTTTATCCAAACAAGGTAGATATTTTAGAGAAAATATTTAGTTTAAAATTTGATACTAGTTACTGTTTTTTTCTTTCCTGTCGGTTTATCATGTAAATGTCACGCCTGAAACACTAAATAATTGTGATGAATGATTATTTAAGTTAAAAATTATCTGAATAAATGATGTATTAATTAGCGGTACGATTTAAACGACTAGTCGGCTAAATTGTACCGATAGCGGACCTCCGAAAAAACGCATTTTTTTTTCAATTAAACTGCAGTCTAGTGCACTCATTTTTTTATATGTGATAGGCAAGATATTGATCTATGAATGGAACAGTAATTTATAGATGTAAGATTTTTTATAAAGTAAATATTAACGTAATAGTAAAAAGTGGTACGATATAAACGACTCTCCCCTATCTGTTTTGTGGTAATAGTACTGGATTTGTCCACGGCTTTATGCAGCCCACTTTGCAACTCCTGCGTTGTTTTTGGGCTTAATAAACGGGGCTACCGCCTCATTCTCGCTTTTTATACATTATTGAACACTTAGCTCGATTTGCCTTTTAAATTTTAATAATCTGTAAAAGGTTCCGAATGGTTTGTCAGCATAGCTTTGATAAAGAACACTGATGTTATCGACTCTATTTGGAAATAGTAACTGCAAATGAAGTTTTGAATGGAACAATATTTTATGAGAATGAGTTAAATAATGATGTCAATTTATTAAAGTAGTAGGTATATAAAAAAGTGACTGACGGTGGTATAGATTTTTTTTAATAAGGAAAATCAATTTAAATCCGTGACTGTAACGAGTGTCTAGTCTCTACTCGTTAGGTACCATGGTCGCTGTAATGCGGCTGAAACGTTATAGTAATGAATATAAATGAAATATTTTCTGTTAAGAGCGTGCACACAAAATTCGGTGATTTTGATGTTTTTCCAATGCTTTAGAAAGCTATAAATCCTTAAGTTTTTATAGAAAAACTACTGTAACATATAAATAAACTCTTTTTCTAGGGATTAACGGAAAAAAATATTTTATTAGCAACACAGATTTCTTTTACTTAGCCAATTTGTTGAAGGGTTTTCACAAAAATACGCGTCAGAGCTGTCTTTCACTTGAAAATTTGCCATTAAAATTTACCATAAACGATATAAACTTGTTATTATCTGATAGACAATATAGTCTTCTGGGGATTAACGGATTAACATGAATCAAATTATTGGTTTTTATTATTCAAATATCATTTTACATAATTTCAAAGTTGAACCATTACTTTATTTTTTTTCTCATTGATTTTAATGTAATTACAAATGAAACAATTTTATTGTAAATTTACAGAATATGTTTAGTCTAACCATATTTTTTTCATGGCTAAATATGAGTTAATTTACATTTCACGATTTTTTAAACATTGGTCCAAAACCACTAAGGTCAGGTGGGGGAAGAGAAACGCAGGGATAAGAGGGCTCTACAGACCATAATCACTCATAACTCGACGAGTTATGGTCTGTGGTGCCTCTTACCCCTGCCCTGCCCCTGAATTTCTCTTCCCCCACCTGATCTTATATTACGTTCGTAAAAAATGTGTGCGCCCTCTTAAGGTGTCAAACTTTCACCTTTTCCTGATAGAGTTAAAAAACAAAAACAAAAAAAGGTTCGTACCAAAAGATTCGCCGTCTCATTAATTCCCGCACAACCTTCTCATTATAGTCGAGTGACTCAATCCAAAAAGCTATACGAATATGAATAATTGCACTTAACAGTCCACCGACGTACATATAATACCAGAACTGGGCCAGAATGGGCCATTACTGGCTCAAGTGTCATCCGCGGGGCATCACTATCGATATTACACCTACCCACTCATTGGCAAGACAATACTGAGGATGGTCGTAAAAGGAGGGACTTATATCGTGTTATATCTTCACTAACTGGCATATGTGGTTATGAGCAATGACACTTTCAGAAGTATAAATGGAAGGACTGTTTTAAATGTTTGGTGTGTCGGGATAAACATATTGCTTTTCTATTTTTTCTGTTAATGTCGTAAGACATAAGTTAGTCGACACTAAGGATAAAATTGGTTACGAATCATAAATAGTGTCCTGAAAATTTCATACAAATTATGTAATTTCCTTTTGTGTAGCGCATGTAGTCTTTAGAAAGTGGTAACATAATAAGAAAATGAAAAAACTTTGGGACTCATTTTTTTCCCATTGGAACGGAAAGAGCCAATAATTCTGACTAGAAATAACATAAAACTGTTAGAAAATATCACTAAAAAAGCTTACTTATAATAAATAAGGATTAACATAATTTTGTTACTGAACAAAAAACTTCGTTCCCAATACCTTTATCATCCACTTTTAAAAACCTTCATATGTATACCGACCTAACTTCAAAAACCGTTCTAAGAAATCACTTCTAAGGTAAACCCAAAAATTTCGTAACTACCTACTACTACGTATGGTCAAAGCATTATAAACTAACCCCCGTACAGCGGGGATTAACTTGAATGTGCCCACAAGCACTTACCCGTGGATCATAAAGGACATACTCTCCTCAATTTTCCTCCTCAATTTTCAAGTTTCCGGGGTTAGCGGTTTAATAGATTAGCGGTTGACAGGGGCAGCGTTCGCGGTATAAACACAATATGTACGACGTCGCTTGTACTTGTGCTTTTAAACTACCAATATGTTTGAATCGGTTTGAATATATTCGTAACAGAGTTCAGTTGTAAGAAAAACGCACCGGAAAACAGTTGAAAGAGATTTAAAAGGGTAGGAAACGGACTAAAGAACTTTGGATTGGATTGTAAATGGTGCTCCAATTTTTTTTATTATTAGATGATTTTGCGAAAAAAAAAAATCGAAACTGTTTACATAATACACACAACAGAATAGCATGAAAATACGTTCGTATTTGTTGCATGACCAATATTCATTAAATAATTTAATTCATCTCTGGTAAATAAACACATTTCTTCAGTGAAATCGCAATTGTGGCAGTATCAAATGGAAAATAAACGAGAGCACAAATTACCGAAGCCATTCCGCTATTTACTTTACGGTCGATCGCGAGTATAATTTTTAGTACTTGCCAAAACTACGTCAGCGTTTTTCCTAACGATCTCACATAACTAATGGAGAGTTTCTTAACTTTCGCAAATTCCATTAAGATTTTCAATTTGCTGACATCTGGATATTGTTGGCTACCCACGCGGTGTTTTAAAATGTGATCAGTTCCGTTGGCGTATGAGATTAAAATAATTAAAACGATTACTGAACTGAATATTAAGACCAGCCATAAATTAGCATGTTTCATGCATTTTGTGTGACCGTTAATGTCTACTCTAAAGCAAAATGGAGTACCTACAGATAAGCTGAATGATGACAGTGATGATGAAACCACAATATAATTGTGTAGGTATACCTACCTATAAAAAAAAGTATAACAATTTTATCATTCTCACCTGAAATACCAAAATCCCGCTTTGAATATGAGACCAACTCATAATTTATCAAATTAAGTGTCATCTCCATCACAATTATAAATTCAGAAGCGTTCGACGCAAAGAAGTTAGCAATTGGATTAAAACATATAATGCCATTATCCGAGGCACCTTTTATCCCGAAACACAATGGGATATTCAAAGGCCTATTATGAAGTAGGTTAAAAATGATCCATTTATTTGCACAAGTCCTTAATTTTGACAAATTCGCCATCGTAATTGCCCTCCTGGCTTTTTGTGTCGCGGACATAATAATTTGTCACACTTTACCTCGATTTTTATGTTCTTTATACGGTTATATTTAGTAAGAATACGAAATTATTATTAATGGATGCGACGATTTCTTTGCGCGATTTAAGAAAATGTGTGTTGTGATGACGTCAAAGGTTCCTTATTAAACCAAATTGAGCCGAAAATAGGTTCTTACTTACTTTCCTTCTTCATTTTTGCTACGTTAGTCGACGTTTCAAAGATACATATACCTATGTGGATGATGTTATTCGACATTGTGTTCTTGCATTCTAGATAAACCTTGAAAGACAAATCAACCAGTGCTACCTACTGTTTTCACTCAAAATAATAATAAATGAAACATCAATTATTGGTCAAAAACCCTTACTTATATTACGCTACATTTAACCAACTGTTTGACAGAATACAATCAAGTCAACCGAAACTACCTAATCGTTTTCACATCATTGTGAGGTCCAGTAGTAATGACAAACTATGTACATTTTGTCACTCTAAATATAATGAAACTTGTACCAATGTTACTTTTTAACGAAAATGGCGTTTGTTATTTCAACATTAGTGCCTTACAATACAATATATTGAGCATTTCGCATTTAGGCAGATGGACATAATTATTTGAATCAATCGAATGCTTAGAGACATGGACATTTTTAACCGACTTCAAAAAAAGGAGGTATGTATTCAATTCGGCTGTATTTTTTTTTTTTTATCATTTTTTATGTATGTTACCTCAGAACTTCTAAACGGGTGGACCGATTTCGATGGTTCTTTTTGTGTTCGATAGCAAATGGCTTCCCATTGGTCCCATTTTAATTTCATCAAGAACTAACTAGTAGTTTTTGAATTATCCTTAAAATAAAAAAAAAAACAACGGGCATTCGGGCATTTTAGTCCGAACTTACATTTGTACATACTTACATACCTACATACAGTCACGCCTGTATTTTTAAATGGGGTAGGCAGAGCACACAAAACGCAACATAGACAAAACTATGTCTATGTCACGCTTCGTGGCCACTTCTAGCACATTTTTTGTAGGTTTTGAGTAAGCAGGTATAATAGTGACAGGTTGCTACCCTGTCACCTAAAATTTACTTTAACCTATGTCTTTAGTCACCTCTTGCGACATCCACGGAAGAAATCGAGAGTATTTTTATGTGTATTCGCTGATTACTCGAAGACGCCTGGACCTATTTGGAAAATTCTTTTTTTGTCTGAAAGCGTATAGTTTCCAGGTAGTCCGGTTGTCAGCATACCTTGACCTGATGATGGAATATTAGGGAAATCGAGGGCAACCCTCAAATTTTATAGGCACAGGTAATGTTTTTAGTGCATTTTTCAAAGCTACACCAGTATTTACGCTTGGCAGTAAAAAAATATGACTGAGCTGATGATGAAAGGTCAACTCCTTAATTTTTAGGAGTTAAAGGATAACTTTTTCGATACTGAATGCACCTGCAGACTGAAAATTATAGTTTCAGTAATTAGTCAGGCCTGCTGCTTCTCAAGCGTTGCATTTCTGCTAATGCTCGTTCATTGTGGGGTTTACTTAACAGTTTAGAGGGTTATAAATCAGATAGAGCTATTTCCTTCTAAAGCCTTGAATCTGCTGAGAGCTACGTATACCTACTTGACCTTTGGTAAATATGCACATAAACAGAAGTTTCCTTTCAGGATAAAGCTAATTTGAAGTCGGTTTTTTTTTGTTTAAAATTATTTTTCAATGATTTTGCGTCTTATAAAATTGGGCTCAATATATTATAGGACTTATTTCTTCTGTCGTCTGTACTTTAAGATATATTTGCATTGATGTAGGTACATTGCGGCCGTTGTATATTGGTCTAAAAAATATTTTCGACAAGACATGCAATATTCACCGTTACCAAAATCGTTACTCGTTTAGAAATGTCCTGTTTATAGCTCCACTGTCTAATTCCCAAAGCAAAGAAGTGTCACCCCAAGATTTACCTGTCAAAAATCCCTGACAGCCGCTGTACCGCCATTGTTTATATGTTGGGGTATAACGATGTAATGTATTATGTGAGGGATGAACCGACCGCAGTGAATGTCTGGGACGTGATCCGCGTACTTATTGGACATAATCCTGGGAGGCCTATAACCCCTACGATTCTTCTATGAATGTGACGAAATATATTTTCATAAATATGGGTTTATTTGTGCCGATTTCGGTGACTGTAATGTAATGGCGAGGTGATCGTGAAATAGAAACATTAGTGCTAGCAGATAACGGATTATAAGTCAATACGTCAAGCTTTTATGCTTTTAACCAACAGTTTCGATGGTTCAATCCATTTCATTCAGAGATGACGAAATTTACTGATAATAAAACAAACGACCAGACTTTAAAATTAAGGTAATAGCTTTGCTATCAGGTATCAAACTAAATAACAGCTAAAACATCTCACAAATACGATCTTATTTAAACAGCCAATTCAATAAACCTACTACATCAAAGCATAGCACCCATTTTTCTTACAAGCGTTGTTAATTCATTTTATTAAAAAGCGAACCTACTGTGTCATTTACAGTTTAATTGAGACGCATGTTCGTCGGACACGGTTCCATTAAAGGACTTACCTAAATTAAGCTATTGATCAAAGTTATTAAAAAAGTTGCATTAATTTTATCGCCCATTACTAACGGAACGGTGTGATGAAGAGGACACATCGCCAACTTTCTCTGTGGCTTTATTTTAGTTTTGTTCCACAGAGAATTTATGTCAGGAGATGGCAGCGAGAGCTATGATTTGAGCTAAAAACATAGCGGGAGGTTATACTACAAGTAAAAAAAAACTTTTAAGTAAAACGGTTTTATTTTAGTCTAATCAATGTATATAAAACCGTTTTACTTAAAAGTTTTTTTTTACTTTTTTTTTTTCGAGTTTTTAGTTTTTTATTTATTTATATAGTGCACTGTATTTTCCTTGCAAAGACCTTTCAATTGATACCCATATTGATGGGGTTGATAAGAATTAGGTCATCCGCCATTTTGTAGCGGCGGCCATTTTGAATTTACAATGACAATGATTATACATTGTTGTATTGTCACCACAACTAAAAGCGCATACCGAATTTCAGATCAATCAGTTGACGGAAATAGGGTAAAATTTCAATTTCTAAATTTGAACCAACAAAGACCAAAGAAGAAAGAAGGAACAAAGATTAAAGACTAAAACAAACAGGGTAAGCTAAGTAAAACCGTTTAATAAAACATAGCGGGAGGTTATACTACATTATTCACGTGAAATATAAAACCCAGAAATTCTTTTGTAGGTATCAATCCAAAAGTAAGGAGTTTCGCAAATTGTTCACAATTTTATTTAATGTTTGATACCCGAGGAGTTTGTTTTCACATTTATAAAAAATATAATATTATGTAGCGTGCGCCTAGTTATATATTTCTAGATTTTGTGAATTTTCAAGGAGAAATGAACGTTTTCGGAAATTGAAAAATAAGATCAACATCAAGTTTTGCCTAGGTGTGACCGTCTCAAACCTTACTCTGGAAGTCTTAAATATAACTGTACTTTTTGTTAATAAACCAAAAATACAAGCCGCACATTTTTCCATAGTAAAGTGTCCATAAGTATAAAAAACTGACGAACCAAATATTATTTATAATCCAATCACAATTTCTGTTGAGTAAACTTCTATTCTATGAATAAGTTATTTGTAATTCTACTTACATTGTTATTTGGTAAATATTGTTCTCTGAAGAGACAACTAATTATACCATTCCTACGTCGTATTAGAATTAGAAATCAGTCTGACTCCAAATTCATGACAAATTTATCACAGGACTAATCCCATCAATAGTGCCTCGTTTTTCCACTAGACCGAAAGCGCGGGCGAAATATTTACAACGTGAATAATTTAGTTATGTTTTAAGCTCCGGCTTTGCGAGCAAGATTAAATTTGGTAACAATAATTTGATGCCCATTATGTATTGTATTACGTAAGGTTTACATGACTAAATATAAAGTTATTATCTAAATATAAATCCTTATTATCTTACGTCATGCAGCAAACGTTGTTCAGTTAGTTAACCTTTTTTTTTAAGGTTCTGTACCCAAAGAGTAAATACGGGACCCTATTACTGAGACTTCGCTGTCTGTCTGTCTGTCCGTCTGTCACCAGGATGTATCTCACGAACCGCGACAGCTAGAGAGTTGAAATTTTCACAGGTGATGTATTTCTGTTGCGCTATAACAACAAATACTAAAATCATAGTAATAATAATAATAATTAAGGACGCTCCCATAGAACAAAACGTGTTTTTTTTTGCTGTTTTTGTTACCTACGCAATTGGCCGATTTTAATTACTTACTGGCGCTTCAGGGACTATAAATATTCTTCGATTAATAGGATCATAAAATATTTTAAGTATAATCCAAAAGTAAAGCTTACAATTTAATAGCAGCGAAGATACAAATCCAAACTTATTATTACATAATTTTGTACTCTCTAATTTGTCACACTCAAAATAATGAACTCAAATCAAATATCGTTAAAGAAAGATAATATTTGTTTCTCTTAGTTAGACAGAGAAAGATTTACTCATTAGTCTTAGTTTCACTAAAGCCAGTTTTATGGCCTGCAATTAGTGATAAATTTGATAGAAGACTACTTTGATGATAACAGATTTGATGTCTCTCTAGTCTCAGGCAGGGATAAAACGGTTCTGCTATCTGGTAGCTCTCTAATTTTTATCTACTACATAAGAAAAATATGCCTCTCTAATCAGGCGTCAAAGAAAGACACGACACACGGCATTTAGCCTTTTACGTTTAACACGTTCATTGCCACATCACGTGACGTCGATTGATGCAGTCCAATACTCTGTGGCCGACCACGCGACGTCGCGTGAGAGTGCCTTACAATTTTGTTCTCGCCACCAAACGTTGGCCGTAACGTATTGGCTTATGGCATTTATTTTGGCCACTAGGGAAGGGAATAACCTATTCGTTAGTGACCGTGGCCCGTGGTATGCAAGAAAGGCCATATTATGGGAACAAATTCGACCCGTATGGCCGTTCACGCGACTTCGCGTGACAAAAACATATGTATTTATTTTGACATTAATTTAATAATATATAACAATGGATTTGACATATAAAAATTCTATTATGGCCGAATGAACCAATTTAAATGAATTTTAAATTTTGGCCATCTCGGCATGTTCATCATTTTTGGATTGGCAATGAACGTGTTAAACAGGTGATAAAAACTAGTATGCTAAGGCTTTTACGCTTTTTTATCTCGCGTGACTTCTTTTACGTCGTCATTTTACCAAATCGATTACTTGGGCCCAAGTACACCTAGTGCTTTTCAAGCATCTAAGCGTCCAGTGTCGTTCAGTAAACGAGCAGGGCTCGGAAAGGCGACGACACTTGAAATGCCCTAAGTGTGCCCAAACTTTGTTGAAATCGATGCAGTCATTGAAGCGTTAAAAGGTAACAAACAGACAAATTTATTTTGTCTTTTTTACCATAAGGCAGCTATTGGTAAATGGGTCACCTAGTTTTTAGCTGTCACCATCTCCCGTAAAAATTTGCTATGTCAAACGTATTGTAGAGGCGGAGTCAAACCAGAGATTGAGATGATGGCATCGATCTGGACGGAGGAAGAAAGTAAAAAAAAAGTTATTAATTTAAGGGACACCAAACCACCATTTTAAAAAATAACTAAATTACAAGTCATGGTAGGCGAACTGAAAAACGGACCCTCAAATTGCATCATTCATGTGTCAAGTGTGTGTATATTTATAATATAAATAATTTTGATAAGTACCTACTTAAATTCAACCTTTAGATGGAATTCCACAAACAATTGTGCATCGGCGTCACAAGCTCGCACCAGCACCCGCACCAACAGCGTGTTCCTAATTTGAAAGAATTTGTTTTTTTCTTTGAAACATCGTCTGTTTTGAAATGTTCAATATTTGAACGTAATTATAGTATCCATTTTATAATGTACGTATTATAATGATACTCTTTCATGGTTAGCAGAGATTGTAATTGACATTGATGACAAAGACAACAAAGTAAACAAAGCAATTGACAACGCATTATCACTTACTAGGTATAACAAAACACGTTTATAGCAATCGGTTATCTAGAGGGTAGTAGTCGAGCTTTTGATGCCAAGTGTTGTTATGTGGGTTGAAAATGTTATTGCCTTGGCTGCCCGCCATGCTGCTTGGTGACTTGGCGTACGCTATCTTCATACAATGTTTGCAGTAAATTGTTATTTTTAATCCGCCTGTATCTCGGTAAGCGGTGCATATTGAATGAGATGGTACTTGGTTGAGAAGAGCGATTGTTGATTTTAGGCACTGCTAGTCATTTAGAATTGCTTTGTTTATGTACTACCCTTCCTCTGAATTTGAAATACTGTAACATGTACCATATGTAGAATCCTAGAAATAAGGCACATTCAAAATCTAAAGAAAAATGTATTCAGTTTTTCATACGAAAATCACAGAATAGGTAATTGTACCTACTCTACAATCAGGTCCACCCCGGAATATGTTTAGACGTAAAATTAATGTTTAATAAACATTGTTTATCCTTCCTACGGTTGTTTGTGCCTTAGACCTTTCACTAGGTCTCGTCGGCGCAACGTACTTAAACTGCGGAATGGATCTCCCCTAAATAAATGTCGGTTTTGTTACCATCAGACATACATACATACATACATACATACAATCACGCCTGTGTTCCCAAATGGGGTAGGCAGAGCACCCGAAACGTGACGTAGACAAAACCATGACTATTTCACGTTTTGTGGCCACTTCTAGCGTAATATTTTTTTTAGGTTTTGAGGTGGCAGTGGTACATTAGTGACAAGTTGCTAGCCTGACGCCTAAAGTATACCTTATCCTATGTCCCTAGTCGCCTCTTACGACATCCATGGAAGAAATGGAGAGGTGTTATTCTAAACCCGACGCCACACGGGTTAGATGTTTGATGATGAGATCAGACATCAGTGCAACAAAACTGATTTTGGTAACATTTTTCCAGAAAGTAAATCCAATAGATATAGCAGGTACCCTATTTCTGAATTTCCCCTTATATCAAAAGACAAGGTAAACAAGATCTACGCTTCTATAATAATCTCAAACAGTTGACTTTGATTTATTGCACTGTCATTGATATATCGTGCTCGCTTAACAGTTTCAGTATACGGAAATCTATAAACAAATGATCGTGTGTTTGTGACAAGGGTATTTTTATAACATACTTGTTTGCGTAAACGCTGGTCATAAAATGTATCGCAATGGTTTCATAAAAAATGTTGATTATTTTTATATTTGTATTTACTTGGCATATTTAGGAGTTCTTATCAAAAGAGAGGTAATGTACGATTATGTTTTTGGCAGCGGAGGAATCTGGTCGAGTAGAAAAAAACAGGATTTTTAAATAATATTCAATCAAATGTGCTCATGTTTTTTATGTTTATTTTACCAAGATACGTAACGTAGTCAAGAAACGTGAAATAGTGTAGTTTTGTCTTTATAGCGTTTCGTATGCTCTACCTACCCTATTTGAAAATAAAAGCGTAATACGTATTTTTTTAAGCCCTACGTAAACAATAATTTATGTCGCGCTCTAACCAAGTGTGAAAAAAGAGACGCCAAAATAAATGCGTGTGCTAAAGTTTCTGGTCAAAGTGCAAAGCGAAAAGCTACTGGCATTCTTTGAGGAAGGCCTATTTCTAACAATGGATGTTTTGTTGATGTTGTGTGTCAATACATAAACAGATCTCTTAGCAAGCTATTATTAACGCCAAAACAAAGCCGACACTCCTGACACTATTAATGGGTACATAATAGATTGTATATTTGCGGCTTAGAGTTCAGCAGTTCTCCTTTGCATATGGAATTATCGTGTAAGGGTTGATGAGCCTTGGTAATAGTTTTAGTTTGAACGTGGATGTTTTGCAGTTCAGATATTTATTCTCGTTTTATTTTTGATTATTTATATATTATTTTGCAGTGTATCTTTGCCCTTAACTGTACATCTTACATGGGCCAACTAATTCTTTTATTTGAAAGTAGGTTATCTAGTAATACATATTTCTAATTCTTATAATTTTTTTAGTTTTTGATATGAAATCAGAGTATCAAACTTTTTGGAATCGGTAATTTTATTTACTAATTCTTTTCGGAATAGCACACTGTTGTTTCCTCTTTTTGACGAACGAATAAACTACTTAATACAATAAACTTTCCTTATCTGCCCAAAAATTCAATTCTACTCGGCGAGAAAATTACATTTGCGCTCGGGGATGATTTTAACTTGTAGTTTGGAGTCGGCAAATGAGAGGGCAAGCTTGCATTTTGTTCTGTGCACCGTTTGCTAAGTATACACGACATGCTTTCTATCGTGGTTTTAGTATCAACAGAAGGTTTTGCATTGTCAGAAATAGTTCAAACAGTTCAGTCATTAGAAATTGATGATGGTAAAATATGATAACAGAAGGAGGATGAAATCTTGATTATTGTATATCTAAAAGTCTAGACATAGTGACTGTGTTACTTTCTGGCGATAGATTTAAATATATGTATGAAACGACCTAAACAAATTTTGGTTTAAATGTGGTTTGAGCTCTGGGAAAGGAAATGGGCTACTTTTTATCTCAGATAAACGCACAGGATACAATTTATACGTAATTATTCAATTGCCGGTATAATTCAAGGGGTGTTGAAATTTTTTCGGATAACCAAATCGCCGAAAAATTTTCAACATGAGTCTCACGGTAGTTTAATGTTCAATCTTGATGGTCTTACTTTTTGTGCTTTAATAAATTTTTCCACGTGCATTTCAATCTTCATGACATGAAGTTTCCATTCTGGTCTTCCGTCTTTCATTTTGTTACGGCTCAGTGTGCAGTATGATATAAAGCTACTTGGCTGACTGGACACGTATGCGATTCATGGCATATTAAAATGGTATACTGCTAAGAGCACTTTGTACCACATTTTGTTTCTGCTGGTGTGACTAAAATATAAGATAGTGCATATTGTACGTGACGAGACTGACTAAAGCTAATTAAATGGTGAATCAAGAAATTTTACGGAGTAGTTGAAATAACTGTGTGTGTGTGGATTAAGAATAATATGTCACCATTTCTATTCGTATATTTTAGGCGACAGGCTAGCCAACCTATCACTATTTTACATGCCCATTTAAAACCTTAAAAATATGCTAGAAGTGGTCACGAAACGTGAAATAGTCATGGTTTTTGTATTTGTGAGCTCTTTCTACCTCATTTGGGAATACAGGCGCGGTGTATGTATGTATGAAATACGTTTAAAGTGATACTATCGCATTTGTTTGTACCGTCGAGACTGTTAGGCTGTTTCCAAAGGTTCAGTGTACGTATGCATTCATTCAGAGTTCAAACGGTAAGTCGACGGCCAGACATAGGTCCATTGGGGGCTGTTGTAGGGTTTAGGTGTAGTTTTTAGTGCTAGCAATTTGAAATAGCTGTGTTGTACACTTCTTTTGAAAACAAAAATCATGCCCAAAATTCTGGGCGCTCCCGATACTAATTAAAAACAAAAAAAAACTTTGATCTTACCTACATTCCGTGACTACAATTCATTAACCGTGTGAAAAAAGAAACAGAATACCTTTCCTTTCTTTTACGGACAGCTTTTAACCTTTTGAACGCCAAGAGCCACTAAAGTGGTCGAGTGCTGTCGTGCCCACCACGCCAACGACCACTAAAAGGGTCGGAGTGACAGTGCACTTTGATCATGAATAAAATCAATTGTGAACTGCTTTTCTTTATATCTACTGGCTTAAATGGAACATCAATTCATATTTTGTTCCTTAAAAGAATTAACGAATGCTTGGACAGGTCAAAATGTGAAAATTTCGGGATTATTCTTCGGATATAATTTGACGCAATAATGTCAGTGTCTCATACGCCAATAGCCACTAAAGTGGTCGCTAGAGCTGTTGCCGAATCTGTTTCATTTACATTTGACTATTAATTGTGAAAATATTGTTACGAAGTTGTCTTTTCCAATATTTGTAATCCTAGTCTACTTTATAACATTCTATCATCGTTTTTGTCGTGTAGTATCGGGATAGAATAACAACTCTCGACCGTGGATGTCTTAAGAGGCAACTACGGAAATAGATTTAGTTATGCTTTAGGCTACAGGCTAGCAACCTGTCACTATTCTACCTCTTCTATCTTTGCAAACCTTAAACTACGCTAGAAGTGGCTGCGAAGCGTCATATAGTCATAATAATGGTTTGGTCTGTGTCACGTTTCTTGTGCTCTGCCAACCCTATTCGGGAACATAGACGTGATTGTATGTATGTTTGTAAATCATCGTCTCAGCATAAAAACATACTGAAACAAAATTTAAGTTTACGATTTACTTACTGACATTGATATTTCGATATAAAAATGTATCTGTATAGCGTAAAAGTCACATCTCTATGATCGCGGGAAATCATAGTTCCTTGTACGCCAACGACCACTTTAGTGGCTAGCCTATGACGTCATTGACGGTAAATACTCTGTACTAGTGATGGCGTAGGGATGAACAAAAAGAATCAAAATTCGTAAATTGGACCTTTCCATTGACTTTTCCTGACCGGTTTTGTTACGTATGAGATTCACTATATTTTTTTAAAACAGTATACGAAGCTAAAAGCAAGATACCTATACTCGTATACCGGCAAGTTATTATGAGGGAATGCCGTGAGTGGCAGTTATCTGCATCTTGTTCTTAGTTTTCGAGCTAGCGTCAATAACTTGCAGGAGTTGCGGGTATAAATTCGGCTTTACATAGAGGCGTCAAAACTTCTTACAAGAAGTACTTAATGAAACCTTATCAACACAATAGGGTCTTTGACAACAGTAAAAATAAACTATAATTTGTGGCCATCCTAACAGATTATAAGAAAATTAAACATATTTCACTTTCTTTTGTTCAAAATATTATGCATTTTTAGAGTATTTTGTTCTATTGATTTCTAATATTCGTTAATAATGTATCTGTGACTGAAACGCTTGCGATTGATTGATGACGTCACATACCATGAAAGGTATCTGTGGTCAAAGTGGATATTGATAATTTGACATGACAATTTTGACAGCTTCTTTGTGTGGTGCCTTTGTTTACTTGCATTTGACGTCAAACACCGTTTTTGGCGTGAGTTTGAGAATTTGAACTTTAGTATTTATTTTCTTTGTTAATACAGACAAGAATCCGGAAATACTAATATATCGTGTTTATTACATAATGAAGAATTTATTAAAAATATATTTCAAAAATGTTCAAAAACCCTATTGTCTATCATTCTGATCGTGAGCTATTTGGACCTTACCCATGAAATTGACGTTTTGTACTTACTGCAGAAGAAATAATTCGTATTTTGGAAAGCGGCCACTCATTCTCGTACTACGATTACCGAGGCTAGTCTTAGAGGCTAGTAAATTTTATCGATAAATGTTTTGCACTGCACTATGAGATTCGTCATTTTTGATAACGCCACGGTTGTTGGCGTGTGAGTGATCCCTTCATTCAAAAATGAAAGCGTTCAAAAGGTTAAAACTATTGGCATCGATTGTGAGTAGGAAAAATTCAATTACAAATTGAGAAAATGGAATAAATCATTACAAAACGGCCTATCTCATAACTTGCATGCATTATTTAGTTACCTATATCTATTACGATTATGATACTACGTAGTACTACGACATAGAACGCAGATTATTTGGCGTTCCTATTCTCTTTTGACTGTGAGGCGTGACGGTATTGAGCTTTAGTGTCCAGGGTTCGATTTGTTCCGCTGTTGTGAAGGTGAGGGTTGCAGATTTGTCATCTCCACGCTGAGTTTGTAGTTCGTTGTACAGTCACGAACAGGGATTGTTGAGCCACTTTCCACTGTTCGCAATTTAGACGTGTAATCAATGACCGATATGTGACAGACTAGATGTCAGCTATTGGATCAGTATTATACGACCAACTTACAAACATAGGTAAGTGGCTCAACAATCCCTGTTCGTGATGGTACATACATACAACACACTTGTATTTTCACAAATGGGCTAGGCATAGCACACGAACCGCTACGTAGACAAAACCACGTCCGTTTTACGATTCGAGGCCACTTTACGTGTACGTTTTAGGTTCGCAGGTATAATAGGGACAGGTTGCTAGCCTGTCGCCCAAAATAAACCTTAACCTATTTCCTGAGTCGCCTCTTACGACATCCAAGGAAGAAATGGAGAGGTGCCATTATAAATCCGACACCACACGGCATACTTAGAGTACGGTACGGTAGAGTTTAGTAATTCAAGATTAATGTTATTACTATTACAAGTATGAGTTTGTGTCCACTGCCGGGCAAAGGCCTGATTATCTTAAGTTAAATCATCTGGCAAGGTAAGGTGCAAAAACATTACGTCGCAAGCAAGGTGTTATCATTTCATTGACATCGCACACGAACTAAGTCTACTAAAGCTATATAACCCTGAACTTGACCTTCTAGGTAATCTAGGTTGTAGGCGGTGGTGCCCTAGAATCGTCTTATTTGACATTGAGTGTTACGTGATTATACGCCAATGATCTCTTTATGAACATGCCTTGCGTATCTAACTACTGTTAGGCTCAATTCACACCAGAAGAGCAGCGCAGCGCGGCGTAGCGGAGCGCAGTTTCAGTGTCATGAGAATTTGAACTTTATTTTCATTACAATAAGACTTATTATCGCATGAGAAACTCTAACGATGCGCGCGGATGCCCGCGGATCTGCGGGAATTCCAGCGCATTCCATAAACAAAGCCGTGCGACTGCGCGAGCTGTCGCGGGAATCCCCGAGGATGCTCGAGTTGTCGCGATGGCCGCTGTCAATACATATGTCAATACGTCAATAATTTTGTAAATTCCATCGACTTCCTACGCATTCCAGCGGCTTCTCGAGCAGTCGCAGGAATCCTCGCGCATTCTCCACGGAGCGGGTCACTGCGCTACGCCGCGCTGCGCTGCTCTTCTGGTGTGAATTGAGCCTTAGAATATTGACTTCAAGAAGGTATCATATTAATAGATGTAATGGAAAATATAGGTTATGCCAAGTCATCAAGTTACCCAAGGGTAGGTATATAAAATATCGAGTTACAGCTTTTTGTCGAAATTGGTTGAATAAATTAAAAAATTAAGGGTCTTGATACGGCTCGCACTACTTTGATTGTTTTGTACTTAGCTAATTTCATTTTGAAGCAACGTCGTTTGTAAAGTGACTAATGCCCACTGACCCTCAAAACACAGATCAGTTGAGCAGCGATACACACATAGGCGGAATTTCAATCACACTAAGTAAAGGATACTTCTTTGTTGAAGTTACAGCAAGCTGTACATACGGCAGAACTGTGCGTGTTTGCATTCGCCAAACTGAGTCACAGTAATGAGTGTCAAGTGGTTGCGCCATGCGGAATAGAAGCGTTGCTTTGAATTTGAGGTTTCGCTTCATTGTGCGCTGGTGAAAGGATTATGGGAGCACACGTTCCTGTATTCAGAGAATAGGGTTTGGTTCGTACTTTATGTTTTAAACTGAAAATTTTAGGTTATCCAATCGGCAAAGATGCTGTGCTTATTATTATGTAGGTACGGACATTGTACATGTACAGATTCTGTAGGTTATTTGACCCTTTTGATAAATTCATCTGAGATGTAAAATACGACTGGATTTCCCTATATTTCAGTTAGTTAAGAGCCGATTATTTGTCTTTTTGCTTGTTAATTTGCAAATACAATAGTTACGGCAGCATCTATGTATTGCGGCAATATCCAATTTATCAAACCTTTGTTATCAAGGCTACCAGTAACCCAATTGTAATATTGGGGCTATTTCTCTTCCACGTCGTATTTCCCGGCTATTATTTACTTTTAAAATAATATCCACCTTCCCAGCCGTCGGCTGAGCCTATCCGAAACTCCTATTGAATATAAAATCTAATATTATATTCGGGCGGGCTTTGAGCCTACTTTGCGTCATTTCAATCCCGTAATCTACTTTGAAACTTTATGCATCGTACGTAGGTATCGGGAAGCAAGACGTTGGATGGATGACGAGTTGGATGGGTGACAAAAGCAGAGTTTGTTGTTTGGTCCTGTTCTGAATGGACTCCGTTGATTACTTAGGTCATGTCCACTGCTCGTTAAGTTGATTTGGTCTGAATTCATACCTAAATCAACTTTCTCTACCTCATCAAATCACATTTGAGAAACAACTTTTATTTAAATATTTAAGTGGTTAATTTGTTTTCGGGTATTAAAAACTAAGTGCGAAAAGAATTACTTACAGATACATACGTCTATGTCTATTGCAATGAATCTATTACACATTTACACAACTTTGTTTAATATGCATTCCATTACTATGATTCATTTTACATATTACACTGTAGTTGCAGCATTACAATGAAAGTAAATGGTCCGTGGTATGCTTTTTATGGTGCTACAGGTAATGGGCGGTTTAATGAGCAGTAATATGTTATTGCTACTATGTATTTTGTAAATAAATGAAAACGATTTTAAATCAACATTTCTATATATTTAAAGTAAAGCATGGGGAACGTTCATTTAGTAGCCAATGGGCAGGGTAAGTCGAATTATCGGTTCAAATTGAAACTACAGTTAGCACTTTATTTCCTCATGCAGTTCGGAAATTTTCGAATTTCAGAATGTAAACGAAGAATCTCTTCCGTCTCCATCAATTTTGTTGTTAGATTTATTGGATATCATAAATTCTTACTAAGTCATCCATTGTTCCCTTGTTTTGATTCTTGTTTGAATTATACAGCGTGTGACTTTCATAAGAACATATATTTTAAGAGCTGAAAGTATGACCCCTAATGAACTTAAATTCGTAACTGTTTAAAAAAAAGAAACTTTTTTTTTTCATACAAATTAATTCGGCACGCAATGTATTGGTAACAAGCCTAGCCACTGACACAAGCATTTGTTTGCATTCAAATTTCGCTCTTAATGACGCCTTGTCAATTACCTCCATTTTGTTGACACTAATTTTACACTTGACAAGCCCGCCGAAAATCACTGTTATGTGTAAGCGAGAGGGACATAGCGATGTCTCGCTCGCACGCAGTAACGACATGCGATCATGCAACGCGACAACCGCCTAAAAAAATGCTAACTCCGTAGCAAGTTCATAAAAGTTTCCGTACAATCTTTAAGTGTTCGCTTTAAAATGAAACAAATGCTAAAAAGTATTATTATTTTAATGTATTAAAACATTAATTGCTTAATCTTGACGATTCACTCTGCGAAGATAATGGTGTTCGCCCTTTGCATTTGGGCGCAAGTGTTACATCGGCGTATTAACGACTAATGTAGGCTTTGAAGATTACTGTTCTGCTGAAGTTTTAGAGATGGGTCAGTGATTCTGTTTCGGATGTCTTCGGCAGATGTTTGTGGTTTTAAATAAATCTCTTGTTTTATGGCTCCCCATAAAAATAAGTCTAGCTTTGTGAAGTCCGGTGAACGGGCCAGCCAACTTCTAGGCCCAAACCTGCCAACACATCAGTTGCCAAAAAGTCTTCAAATAGTTACGCACTACCTAGTCAGTTCGCGTTCTTCTTCCAGAAACGAGTCAATGGACCACGAAGCATTTGCAGGAATTTTTCATCACTAAGCAGGTCCTCATCGATAAACACTGGTCTGATGATACGATCACCATGAATGGCTGACAATTACATTCGCACACATCACATCACATTTAATTTTGCACATCATATTCGCTAATTTCAGCGAGTTATAACAGGATCGTCTTGGAGTTTCGTTAAGAAATTAATGACGTGACAAGTCACACAGAAAAGTCATGGTTGATGGCGTCTTGTCATACCAGCCAGTACCCTGATTCAAAAACTTACAATGCGTAAAGTCGTATTGTAAAGTTTGCAATGCGTAAACTAACTAAGAAGGCGGAATCACAGCAGGTTTAGTCTTTGGGATTGTATCAATAAAATTGACAACTTAGCTTTCATTGAGTTGAAGTAGCGTCAAAATAACATCGTGATTGTTGATAAATACAATTCCTAATCAATTTAACAAAATACCTAAGTTTCAAACTAGGGGTTAGGTATTAAGTATGATTTCATAAGAGGTGAAATAAAATTATGTGTAGTGAAGTGATTATTTGCCTGGTAAGTACACTGAATAATGTGATTCGCAAATAAGATGATTATGAATCGCCAATTGGTTTTGTGTATCCCACATCGAAGTAACTTTAATAATTTGGGCTTTCTGGTATACAATTCAGGAAAAAGAAAGTACGTCGTCTGTTAACAACAGATAAGAATCACTTTAATGCATTATTTATTTAAATAAATATGAATGATTAGGCCCGCCTTTCTCAAAATGTCAAATAAATGGATGCAGTACATTTCTGCTCGAAAAAGTTTAAAAAATTAATAACTCTTAATTAGATAAGACAATTGCTTACATTTTTTGATATAACGGTTCACAGTACTTTAAACTAACGTTCCTTAAAATTAATGTTCTTATGAAAGTCACACGCTGTATAGAGCTGTAAAACTGCTTTTCTCTCAAAATTTTACTCTTTTCGAACACGTAGGTAACCATGACTTTTTTAAACTAAAATTTTGCTGGAAGTGTTCTTGTTTCGTGTGCTCTGCCGGCGTGATTGTGTGTTTGTAATGTTTGTATGCACAATATACCTCTGAACGTTTAACACTTATTAATTGTCAAAGCTGCGTTGTTCCAGGAAATCGCGTGGTAAATCGAACTCAACTGCCAATTATCCCAAGTGACAGGAGGTATGATTGATTCGCCGGTATTTGTCGGCCCCCAGCCACCGCATACTCCAATTACTGAGCTGATATAGTCTTTTAAAGGGGTCTTATTGTTTGGCAGACAGTTTTTAGCCGTTACTTAATGTTTGGTAGAACGATAGTTTACGATAGTTAGTTTTTTTTTTATGAGTCACTAAAATATTTTCGTAAAACTTGAAGTTCTTAATAAAAACTGTAAAAAGTATAAAATTAATATGTTTAGTTGAATTTTTTTTTAGGCAGCCTGAAGTACCTAATTACTAATTTTAATATCTGTTGTATCGTGCTGCTGCAGTTATGTTTTCAAACTTGACCTCAGACGACAATGGCAGATGTCATTCACAGAGCACACAATGCTAGTTCCGATATGCCACGTTAACCCTTCCAAAAAAAAATAGTAAGTATCATGCTTATAATTCCCAATCACATTTTTGTTAACAATTGCCAAAAAAAGCCGTCGCTGCAACTGACATTACTGATTTACGATCAACAGATGTATGTTGCTCGGCTTCGTGTCGTATCTTGTCATTGCCGTCAAATGTAAATGCATACAGTTGTGTCGTTTGACGACAAGCCCACTGCTGCTGAAGACGAAAAAAACTTTTTGAATAAAGCATTAGGTATGCCTAAATTCTACAAATCGGGGGGCACGGCAGTGCCCCCACCAAGTCGAGCGCAAAGCAAGCACTGCCGTACCATCCTTTACTGGAACCATTTCGCGGCATTTTCAGGCCCCTATTTGAGAACCTCTGGATAATACTAGGACGCTGAAATTTTCGTCATCTAGTGAGCTATAACCACATACTTAAAATCCAAAATTTCAAGTCTGTAGGTAATTCAGTTCCGAAGTTAAGCGAAAGCAAAGTTTCGCATTTTCGACACTCACTCACTCACTCACTCACTCATGATCATCAAAATAGAACTGGTACTTCCCGTTAACTCAGAGAGCTGAAATTTGGTACATGGTTAGGGATTAACGACTACATAAAGGGAAAAATGTAAAAACTAGGATAATCGAAGATCTGGAGTACCTGGTGAAAACACTAGAGCCCAACCAAACTACTATAGATATCGACACACTTCTTTTACAAAAAATATTCAACTTAGTGGGTCGCTTCATTTGATGTCAAAAATCTGTGGTCTGAAGTATCTGATGAAGACCCTGAGCTGCTCTGGTACATAAAAAAAATCAACTGTAATTGCAATGATCCAGCGTAGAGAGACACATCTTCTAATTTAAGGACCGCGAATGGGCAATACGAAAAACTGTTCCTACTGTACGAGATCAAAACCGGAAAAAAGAAAAGAAAGATAATTTGCAAAAATAAGTAAATGTGTAAAATAAGAAAATCTAACATAAATTAATGAATATGCTCACGTTTCTACAAAAAGAAGTGAAATCCCATCAAAAACATTCTGTAAAAAATCTACCCAAGTCTCGTTGAAGCTGCTTGTTTATCTCTAAAAAGTAATGAAATCTAGACATAGTTGTGCCAAGTCTAAGGTTCCTTACTGCGATTTCTTTATTATTATAGTTAATGTTGTGTGACTTGGCCGTTGAACACTTTATACCAATTACCCATACCAGTATGGGCTATTATCTCGCGTAACAAACAAGGTAGTTGCAACATTACATGTTAACAAAATTGACTTGTACACACTAACGTATAAAAAATGTTCAACGGCCAAGGTACACAACTTTAACTATAATAATAAAAAAATCGCAGTAAGGAACCTTAGACTTGGCACAACTATGTCTAGATTTCATTACTTTTTAGAGATAAACAAGCAGCTTCAACGAGACTTGGGTAGATTTTTTACAGAATGTTTTTGATGGGATACAGGTGTCATCATTTTATCATCATGCTTCTATCTGGAAATGTAATCGCAAAAGAATCTCTTCCTGTCTTTCTATTATCTATATCCATTGTGTCCACCATCATAATTTTAAATGAAATTACACTAACATCGAAATGCTTCATCAGAATATTTATGGCAAACAACTTTTACTTAGCTTAAGTGATTATTAATATACCTAAGAAAGCAACGAATAATTCCGTCGCGAAGTTAATCTTGTCTTAAACTATTTAACGACGATGAATAGGAACTAAAGTGTCTAAGTGAAGCTGCAGAAAACCCTCTTTAATAATTGAGATTAATTCAGTGACATACCGCTTAACTAGCTTAGAGCGGATTGTACAAAGTGTGGAAAATTTCAACCCGAATCCAACATCGTCTAATAGAAAATTAGTCGACGACGTGCATTTCTCTCCCTCTGATTATAGCAGGATAAACGAGATGACATTAGTCTTTTATGATGGATGCTTCTGAATCGCGACGCGCCGCCTTGGAATTGTCACAGTAGATTGAACAAAGTTAGTGTTCATTTGTTTGTTCATATCTCTGTGTGCTCGTGCTCATTGACAACGACAGCAGCTGGCAAGCAGGAAACCATGTGATGTTTGCACTAAGAGAGTTTCGATCTATTTGGCACGATTGTTTGGCTTAGAGTGCTCCATGAAACGGTGGCGTGAATCTGTTGTCTTGAAATCGATTTGGTGCCTTTGTGCTTTTGATACAGTCCATTATGGTTTCGCGCTTGTGTGTTCTTTGAAAAGACCTGAACGTTCTGTGAAAAGCCAGATTATTTTTGCGAAATTTTGTTGCCAATGTTTGGGGAAATTCTGTGATTCTCTCTGGCGAGTTAGTGCTTAGATATGTGAAAAAACACGTCTTCTTCAGGATTAATTTAGGTATATGTTAAACATCATCTCTAGCACTATTTGTATGAACCAATGTAGATCGATAAAATCTTAAACATACACATATTTATACATCACACGGAACGCTACATTGACAAACCCATGAAATGAACTGAAATAAAATAAATTATCTGCATAAGGTCGGTTACCTGTAACACGAGTGGCCAGGGTTAAAACCAATTGGTTATAATAATAGAGAAATAGTACATTGAGCAACTAGGGGAGGAAATGGAACATTATTAATGAGAGGCTGTTAGAAGCCCGACGCCGCAGGCGGAGGGCTTTTATGCCTCGAGTTTATAATGTCCTTTACTCCCCGTGTTACACACAATGTTTTTCATCACATTTGCGAGGACAAACTAAAAATTAAAGAAAATTCATAACATCACGTCACCGCGCCGCACTTTTTATTTTGCGCTGTCACTGCTGTGCTGTCAGTGCGTTTAGGTCTATTGTCACTTTTTTTAATCATATACCACAGACAAGAACTATGTTTCGTACAAAATTCGAATAGTCATACAGCCAGATTCTACCAAAAAGGTTCAAACAATACGAAAAATTCATATTAAAAAACGCGTTGACATACATCTAAAGTATTAAATTAATACAGTTTCATAATGCATACATTAATTTTGCATTTAAAAATTGACCCTAAAGTTTTAATAGCAGAATTTTTATTTTTACATTTGTAACCTCCTTAGTCTGAACTAACGTACCTATACTAACTTTTGCAATTTTTAAAACTAAACTTTACCTCCTATAGGATGTAATGATAACTCCCGCGGTTACAATTTAGGCCTTTGTCCTGAAGGATACGTGCTTGTAACACCACCTTTGACGAGCAAGTGTGATGAAAATAATTAAGTGAGTCGAGTTAACAACGGATTAAACGGAAATTGAATGCACAGTCGAAACAATTTGCCAACTATATTTAACATGACATTGGATGGCAAATTAAAGATTTTTTTTTAAATAGAAGAAAAGGTTAACATAATAAGTTGAGTTTAATAGTATATTAAAGTCTCTTCTTTGGGAACGCTAAGTGTAAGCATCTAGTCATGCAACGTGCATAATTTAAAATTATGAGAAGCGTATATGAAAATTGGTGGGAAAGTAGCTTATTACCAGGAGACGAATATGAGATACTTTTTTTTATCCCAAAACGTGGTTTTTATTCCCAAACGTAATTGAAGCATAGTCTATAAAGCAAAGCATTATTAAATTACTGGATTTTTTCATAATGGCGGTATCTATTCAACAATACAAAAAAAAAACATAATGAAACCCAAAATGTGACTCATCATTATTAACTCTAAGTCGGAACAAACGCCGGGTGAGCCAGTTTCGAATACAAGAAAAATACCCGTCAAATTTAGTAGATGTATTGACCCTAAAAACAAAACGTATCGCCACCGGCAAACAAATTTATCACCAGCCAGTGATGAAACAAACAAACCGGGGAAAACTATCCACGGCCAATCAACGCTGGTAATTAAAATAAACTCGTTGCGGGCCGAATGGCCACTGTATTCATTTCTCCATAGCCTTTTTTAAATGTTCTGGTAAAAAAAAGTCATTGCATCTTTGTTTGTCTATTCCGCCTTCTACTAGATATCGCTGTCATATCCAACAATAGATTAACCGATACAGTCGAGAAATGTGTAAAACTGCTACGCTCGAACGGGGCTTTTAACATTTTTAGTACCATTCCATTTGATAATTGATTGTCACTTAAAATTAGGCATAATAAAAGATCATAAAGGAAAAAGTGTGAAGTCGTAATTAAACTGTAAACTGATCGTGTCTTTAACGATTCATTGAAATAGCTATTTTTATGTAAAGACTATAATAATTCTGCATGACTGTTTGCAGTAAATTGCATTATTTTATTTTTAACCACAAAACGATTGAATCTGTAATAATATATGTGTTTACATGTTCAAACGGTGTGTTTGGGTTCTTTCACTGTAATAAACCGTTTAATGAACGGAATGAATCGATGTTATATCAGGTAGGTATCTTTATGCCGTTTTTGTTGCTTGTTTAAGCAATGTAATGGGTGATATTTGATTGCTTTCAACTCATTATTGGCATTCAGTCTCTTTTTTAAATTGGAACAATTGTGTTTTTTAAAATGCGTTGAGTTAACTCCGGTTTTAACGTAAGCATTATCATTTCTTTCTTTCATGCATGGTTTGTGGGCCAAGGTCTAGCAACCTGTCACTGCAATACCACGTTTAACAATCTGGTTACCATGAAATTGCTAAACGTGGCACTGAATTTTTGAATTCATGTGCTATGCCTACCCCTCTTGGGAATACAGGCGTGAGAGTATGTATGTATGTATGTATGTATGTATGTATGTATGTATGTATGTATGTATGTATGTATGTATGTATGTATGTATGTATATATGTATGTATGTATATATGTATGTATGTATGTATGTATGTATGTATGTATGTATGTATGTATGTATGTATGTATGTTAGAGCGAAATATGTTGCTTATGCTGCAGATAGAAAATAGCGAGCAATTATATCAGAATCATAGGCACTTGACTGTAGGATTGCGTTAAATGAAGTGTCGAAATAAAAAAGGGAAAAAGTGATAGTTTTGGTGGGTACTCTTTGCTCTCCGACAGTCTTCTTAGCTTTGTATTCCCCAGTTTCTCTATTATCAAACCAAGCACAGAATGTGGACTGAATTGTTTTTCACCTGACACAGACTTTGATGGAACTGAGTTTTATTGTATCGTGCCTGTGGCCTCTTCAACCAGATTGGTCAGCGTACCTATCGGTCGGCCTCAATAGTGTTCGACGCGTTGTTTATTTTTACACCGTTATTTATTTTGGAGCAAGTACCGTAGAGAGACGACTGGATAGCCTAAACAAAGGCTTCAGGTGAGGGCTCTAGTCCACTACGAACTATCTTTGGCCATGTTTATCATACAATTGTTACTTGTAATAAGAATGGAGGTTTTCTAATGTAGTGACGCCTAGCGCCATCCATCCTCAGAAGGTAGAAAGTTTTCTACAAATGCTATCTATGTTATAAATTGTTAATCGCGCCAGCGAAGTTTCTTATTTCAGTTGCAGAAGTACAACTTCCAACTTTTGTTGGGTCAACGTTCGAGATATACGAGGATATTATGCAGATGCGTTGCCAAATGTAATGCTTTTTGTGACAGTAATTCTACCAATAAAATTATCTTATCCTTCACACAAGTACACAATATCAGCTGTTTTGCAACGGGATTAGCAGGTAAGATGGTGGTGACCATGCACAAACTTTTTCCGTCGGTGTATAAATTTTATCTTGTAGCAGAAATACCGCTATTGATTCACCGATAGCTGACAAAAGAGCCAGGTTGTGAGCATTAATAAATTTGCTAGTAATTATGTGTCCTCACCCATTTGCCATGCGGTCTGTGAATTGACAGAACTGCCCATGCGGGAAATTAACCACCGACATGATTTGATTGCGATAAAATACATTTTCATTAAGTCGGTAAGGTTCGAGTTTGATGCTGTTTTGGTGTTATGTGTGTATTTTTTCTGGCTTTACTTTAGCTTAATTTACTGATGAATAGGAAGCATTTGGTTTTAATGATTTTACAATAGTCATAATGATTCAAAATCAAAATTTTAATTTAAGCTAGGTAGTAGTCCGTCTTCTACAGGTCTTATTTTTGAGTAGGTACCTATACTATGAATGCCACGAAGAATGTGCCGCAAGAAACTTGACACTAAGTCATTTGTTTAAAAAAAAGTAATAACATTAGGCACAATTGTCATGCATTATATTATTATTATTATGTAAAGAAAACTCGTCCAAACAACAAAACAGCAATATAATTTATCATATTATTGCCTGAATGCTATAATATTTAATATACAACTTTACTGTATTCCGATGACTGCCGGTGATTGTCTACAATCTACATTAAGCAAATAGATGTACTTACCTACATTACAAAAGAGTAACGAGTAAAGAGAACGAATCTGTAAAATTTACATTTGTTCACCAAAATGTACATCATAAAATCTTTAAAGTACCTACTTACAAAAACGCAAACATTTTAATTAATTTCCTTTATCTAAACGCCATTTTTGTTTCCATAAAGAAACGAAGCGACAAGAAGTCGGCACTGGAATACATTCCAACGAATACCGAGGAGTCAAAGACACGAAACATTTGTCTTGAACTGTGGGAGATGTAAAATGACATTTATCATTCTCCCTTTGACGAAAAGAAAAACAGTTATTGTAAATTTAAAGTTCAACTACTTTATGTAAGCTGTTCTGATCGTACGTATTTCTGCTAGTCTTGTACAATATTCAACGAAGACAAGTGATCCAACGCTGCTTAGTATAAGCAAGTCTTTATCAAAGTTTAGTTTTTAATATGTGCCGTTGTAAAGTTTATATCGCATGACCAACTATAAAATATTGCTGGCGCAGTCAATATTCCTACGAAGAAAGTTAGATATTAATACTATGACAAGTTTTAAAGTTATAAAAAGTGTAGATTAAATTTTCAAGTAAAAATCTTCGGGCTTTGGACACTAGTTTATTAAAGTACTAACTCAAAAATCATAAGATAACACTTTAAATGAAGCTAATTTGATCTTCCAATTTTTCTGCGTTGAATTTGGTAATGGTATAAACATTTTCTGTTGTCTTAAGCAAGATAATAAAATGAGTCCCGAGTACAAGTTGCTCTTGCACATACATATACAGTACCTAGTCTGTATAGATCCACTCAGAGGTAATTAGATGAATCATGGAAGCAACTTCAACGAACACAAACTAAAGCAAGTTTATCGCAATTGCAAATGGATTAGATTCCCACTAAATTTACCAAACATCGCTCGGATCTGATTGAATCACACCGCTATAAACTCTGGAACGGAACGAGTAAATGTATTGAATAAAACAGTACGAAGAGGAGCGCATGGAGCTTAGGATTTTGTAGTTGTAAGCCGCCGGCGGTTTGCAAGCAAGTTTTAGACTGAGCAAGCAAGCACAAATAGTCACATGGTGCAATTTTTAGATGGTTTGCCGCAAAAGGTTAAAACGGAATGTTTAAGTGTCATTTCATTGTCTCTTTCGCATTTTGCGTCTTAAGGAAACCGAAATAAAATCAAAACTAATGCCTCCTGTCCATTCTTATTGATTATAAAGATATTTATGACAATTGCCTATAGTTAAGGGGGCGCTTCTATTTGAAACTGCTACAAAAATACATACATACATACAATCACGCCTGTATTCCCAAACGGGGTAGGCAGAACACAAGAAACGCTACATAGACAAAACGAAGACTACTTAAAAATTGTTATATTAGATAAAGAGTAAACTCAAAACAATTTGACTTATTGTTGAAAATAATATGATGTCGTCAATATTTATTGTGAAAATAACTACAAAGTAAATAATCAGCTGCTCGTGATTGTGACTGATTTAAACTTGAACAGTTTACGACCGATTTTACGAAATTAAAACATCCTCGACATTTTATTTTCAAACTTTTAATGTCTTTTGGATGTTTGTCCAGAATTTGTTCAAATCTAGCTAAGAAATAAATAAAGGAAACGAATCAGTTGCCTCGAATGAATCTGAATCGGGATCGATCCGTTCTTATGACACACATACACACACACACACTAACAGTAGCGTCAAGCTTACACCTCTTTTGAAAACACTACTTAAGCGAAGTTCGGCTAAATTTGAATACGTTTGGGGATAACCACTATGAAAAGTGGTTTTAACTTAATCGATAAAAGGGAGTCAAAATGGACAGCCTTAGGCTCAATCCACACCAGAAGAGCAGCGCGGCGCGGCGTAGCGGAGCGACCCGCTCCGTGGAGAATGCGCGAGGATTCCTGCGACTGTTCGAGAAACCGCTGGAATGCGTAGGAAGTCGCAGGAATTTACATATTGACATATTGACATTTGACAGCGGCCGTCGCGACTACTCGAGCATCCTCGGGCATTCCCGCGACAGCTCGCGCAGTCGCACGGCTTTGTTTATGGGATGCGCTGGAATTCCCATGGATCCGCGGGCATCCGCGCGCATTGTTAGAGTTTCTCATGCGATAATAAGTCTTATCTTAATGAAAATAAAGTTGAAATTCTCATGACACTGAAACTGCGCTCCGCTACGCCGCGCTGCGCTGCTCTTCTGGTGTGAATTGAGCCTTATTGTTTAAAGTTTTGGTGCACAGGCTACAACCGTACGACCACACATCAAAGAGATAATGTTGTGATTTCAAAATGAGTTCTCGCAGCGCGTCGCTAGGGGCGTTGCGGTCGCGTCAGTCACGGTCGTTGCTCTTTGACGGCCTGTAAATGCAAAGCACCAATAGTCGGATCACATTTGGCTATTGTATCCGTAAAAGCCGTGGTAGCTCTGGCCTCTCAAGTAGAAGGTCATGGGTTTGAATCCAAAGCTCTGAATTTTTCGGAATTTGTGTGCGAAATTGAATTTGATATTTACCATGAGCTATTCGGTGAAATAAAACATCGCGAGGAAATGTGTACACAGCGACAAAGTAATTCAATACTTGTGAAGTTCCCAATCCCGCGTGGGAACTACAGCCCAAGCCCTTTCATATTGAAAGGAAGCCTGTGCCTAGCAGTAGGACGTCTTTAGAGTGGATTATATTATTATTACTGTATCTATATTAAATAAATAAATTTGCGGTTGAGGATAAAATAGTGCAATCATACACGTCCTGAAAAAACTGGCTCTCAATCGGAAGTACTCACGATACTCATCAAAAGCTGATGATAAACAAATGGCATCCTCGAAATTCAAGTCAGAAGTCTTCGATCTAACTTTCGTTGACACATTCACACGACGTCTATAATTCCAAAGTTCTGATTCAAATCTGTGTTGAGACTCCCACAGAATGCGTTAAAGACATAATGTGTTTACATGACACACATTTGAATTCTTGCCACATTTCAGTTGAAAGTCGTCGCCGCGTTGCGACGCCGTTACAAAGTTATTGGCTTTCAATATAGATTATTGAGGCAATTTCCCATCCACCGCGGACGCTAGTGTTGCTTTATCACTTTTACCTTTATTGAACTTTAAAAACGCTGCACTTTATTGCGTTATGGCTGAAGTTTATATAATTTATAGAGCAGCTGCCTCGTTCTGTTCTAGATGTAACGAGAACTGCTGTTGGCAAGGACTCCGAATGGCTACTGACCCGGATATGTACTTTTACAAGGAAACACTCACACTATATTTCACACTTTTTGCTTTTTCAAAACACGAACAATTTAAAATGGAAACTACAAAGTAATAGTCGTTGGAAAACTCAAACAAGTCATCGTTGTTAAATATTATCGAACAGCGATTAGAAAGGGATTCGAGAGTACCGTTAGCACAATTGTACTTAATAAATGATTAAATATAATTATAAACCAATATTTGATATCTTCATTAGTGCAGACCCTTATAGATAATATAATTAATAGCTGAATATGATTTGTATATTTAAACTCTATTCTCGGTAAATACTGTCTTTTTTTTTATAAAAAATTGTAATATCATTTATCTGACAAATCTGTCACTAACCACATTATTTCGCTTTATCGAATTGCCGTAGCTGTTCAAAAATACATAAATAAAAAAATATTTAAAATACTTTAAAAATGCTACAGATTTAAGAAAGTAACTCTATTTGATCTGAAGTATTATCTCTTAATGCTATCGGAAATCAATAGAAAAACGCTA
>BHDV01003267.1:0-53756 GCA_005406045.1 Adoxophyes honmai | reverse complement strand
ACGGCGCGCGGACGCCGCGCGGCGAGGCGGCGAGGGTCGGGTCCCGGGTGGGTGCCGAGTGGCTCTAATGAGCTGTAACCTTAATAGTTAATTGAAGCGATCGTACTTTTAAGCATTTTTGATGCAACCTTAGGGTTGTCAGTTACGTCCAATATTCAATCGTTTGAACCAAGAATCAAGTAAAATCTAAAATAAAACTAAAATAGCGTGTTAAACAAATCGGAATATGCGACTATAGATACCGGTAATTAAGAAAATAGGGTTTCATTTCCAATATTATAAACCTTAACAATCCTAGGTAGCTATCGTTTGTGTTTTGACGTCATTGCATCAAAAAAGCTGGAAAAAGTACCGATTGAAGATCGATTTAACCAAACGAGAATTTAAACTTGAAATATACGGACAACTTAATCCGTAGCCCTTCATCTAGGACCCCTGCGGCTGTTGCCAAATGCGCACTGAGCGACACCACTTTATTAGCGCAACTGCTCTCAAAAACATGTCGAGCTAAACTCGTTATTAATCCGTATTTTTCAAGATGAGTCATTAAAATGGTGAATTCATAAAAAAATACTCTTGTTTGGTTGAATGGAAGACGCGCATCCTCACGAGTAAAGTATTTACCAAACTTTCGTAGCGGATTACATATGCTGAAAATCTTACTTTGTACATATTACTGCAAGAATTTGTCTTTTTAGTCCAACAATAAGAGAATGTGGAACTACCAGCAAAAACAAAAGACCTTCGCTATCAATCTATCACCCCAACATTCCTTTAAAAACAAAATCGCTTACTTCCACAATTCTCATTCCTTGACCGTCCCCCTACTCCCCTGGCATCCTTTATTTAGCTCTCTTGAGACGAGATCGAGTATTCAAATGCCTTTCAAAGTGCGAATTTGTTGGAACCTTTCACAAAACTGCGTCAGTTGTGTAAACAATGTATTAGATTTCCTCGTTTTGTATAGGTCCAGGGACAGCGCAAAATTCTGTTAAAAGAATCTTGTTTGCTTGTTTTATAAATATATTTAGAAAGTTCGAGTAAAAATCAAGAAATGGCTACTGTTTTTCAGCGAATCCATGAGTATGCAGTTGCTGTTAGAGGCGTTGTAGTGAACTGGAATAAAAAAATAGAAGTCTTTCCGTGGTTGAAAAGACGAAACGCGGGCTTTGGGTTCAAATTACATTTTGATACAGCGAAATAGGAGCGTTTTTGTAAAAAGATAACCTTTGTTTAAAAACATTTTTTTTTCATACATACATATTATGTACATATTCTCACGCCTGTATTCCCATGAGGGGTAGGCAGAGCACGTGAATTCGAAAATCCAGTGCCACGTTTAGCAATTTCAGGGTAACCAGATGGTTACACGTAATATTGCAGTGACAGGTTGCTAGCCCATCGCCCACAATACACTAACCCTTTCCCAGAGTCGATTCTTACAACACCCACGGGAAGAAAGGGAGAGGTGCTATTCTAACCCGGCACTATACGGGATTTTTCATAACTATTTTAAATTAACAGCACAATCACTTTTACGGTTATATTTTTAATGGCACCTATATAGCTTCATGAAAATACCTCAAAAGTTTTGATCATAGAAGGATACACGTTTTTTTTTTAACGCCCAGACTTCAAAATTAGGCCACTATCAAGTATTTTGTATTTTCATGATCTCTTATCTGTGTGAAAACCTAAAAACAAATGAAACCATAATCGAATAACACCGGAAATTTAAGTACAATACAAATAAGCCGAAGACTTACTACTAAAGCTCGTGTTATCTGACCTATGTTCTCAATTACGCTGTATTCTTTCTACAAGTGAAGACGTGATCTCATTACATATCAAACGAGAAAAAACAACAAACTAAGTAAGCAGGCTAGAACTTTTCTCTTCCACTTACAGACAACTTATTCATTGCTAAAGTACATCTGACTGGGAATTATCATTCTCAAAGAACTTTTTCACAGAAAATATTCAACAAACACCCTCATAGGGCTATGAAGAAATCCGGCGGAGAAACTTAGCAAATAAATAACACCTTGTTTACACGATACCGCTAGAGCACCCTCTTGTGTGTCCACAAACACTATCCGTCAACGTCGCTGTACCTCTTTGATTCACTTGGATAGTGCAAACACGCCCTTACAGCCTATTTATAGCAGGCTTGTACAACGGAGGCAAATAGCAGCAGGATTTCCGTATCCGGGTGGATTTGCTTGGGCATTTGGTGACTCCAGTTTGCCTGCTCTGTGTTTAGGAGTTGAAGGGTACTTGTCTCGTAGTGGTTGGATAGGATGAGCTGTGAATTAAAATTTCAGGGGACATCAGGAAAAAATAGGTATACGAGGGCCACACTGAAAGTTTTTAGAAAATCAAAAACTAATCATAGTATCAAGATATTTATATTATTATTGCTTTTCGAAATACTGTCCGTTTACATCAATACATCTCCTCATTCGATGGAACCACTGAGAAAAGCACTTTGCCCACTCGTCCTTAGGGGTCTCTTCGACGGCTTTTTCATAGGCAGTCACTGCTACTTTGACGTCCATAAAACGCTTTTCTCGAAGTTTTTCTTTTATTTTCGGGAATAAATAAAAATTGCACGGAGCAAGGTCGGGGTTGTTGGGCGGATGACCCAGTATTTCTGTTTCTGACGTCGCCAAATAGTCGGTTGTCTGCTTGGCCGTGTGCAGCGAGGAGTTTTTATGGTGCAGGAGGATCTTACTTCGAAGCCATTTCTCTCGAACTTTTTCCAAGACAAGTGGTAAACAATTGATACTATACCACTCTGCGGTAACTGTTTTTTTATCTTCTAAAATAATCATTGCGTAGTGGCCTGTCCTGCCGAAAAAAGAGGCTACCATCTTTTTGCCCACGCTGCGACCTCTCTTTTTTTTCAGTGGGCAACTCCTCTAAAGGAAACACTCAATGACCAGATAATCTTTTAGTTTCGAGATATCAACAGAAAATCCAGCTTTCGTCATCTGTAACTGTATTGAAAACAGCGTTTGAGTCACCTCCGTCAAATCTCGGCAACATTTCACGGCACCAATCGATGTGGCGGAGTTTTTGAGCTTCAGTCAAATTGTGGGGTATCCACCGAGTACACAGCTTCCTAACCGCTAAATGCTCGTGTAGGATTTTCTGCATTTGACTCATACTAATGCCTAAGGTGGTCCAAATCTGCCGGTAGGTCATTCATTTGTCAGACTCTACCATGAGTCGCACGGCACTTGTGTTCTCGTCAGTACTCGCCGTAGAAGGACGTCCCTCACGAAAATCATCAGTCAGAGTATTGCGACAACATTTACACTCGTTAAACCAGTTGTAAACAGTGGCACGAGACGGAGCTGCATCATGAAAAACCATTCGAAGTCTTTCATAACTTTCTTGTTGACTTAAATGACACCGAAAGTCATAAAAAAATATAGCACGAAAATTTTCTCGCGTTAAATTCATTTTGACGTGAAACTAGCTGTTTTTAATTTGCCGCCAAATGGAAAAAACAAATGACAGTCGAATGAAATGTAGTCAATAATATTGGCAAAGAGTTCCATTTTTAAATTACGAATATATTTTTTTGTTGTATCGTTTCTAAGTGGGTAATTCTAAAAACTTTCAGTGTCGCCCTCGTATATTAATCTCTCACGTAAGTACTTTGATATCGGTCAGAAATTGAACTTTTTCACAATAAATACTTACTATTATGACAAATCGGTTTAATTACTAATTAAAACAATTTAAATCTCATTTTAAAAGTTCATGTAGGCTCAGGACTGTAGTTACTAGACTGTATTCAAAAGTTCTACCCATAACCTTTTCAGTAGTTTGACATAGTTATTTATTGCTTACTGCTCTTTCTTTTGGAGGTTAAAAGGAAATTTATTTATATGATTGCTTAAAATATTCAAATGACGACTTATTTTTGATTCAAAGAAATATAACCATGAATTCGGCATTGGAAGAGGGGAGTTTCTTTTTAATTATAAGTTGATAAATTGTTAAATCCCTGCAAGCTTAATTCTCAAAGAACGTAAAAAGATTCGTTGCTTTTTCGCTGGTTTCTTGACTAATCAAGAAACCAGCGAAATCTACCAGCATCTAAATGAATGCCGGTTTAGACGAAATGATCTTTTTTGTTTTAATCATGTCCGCTTTATTGTAATTTCTTATCGAATGAATATAATTAAATGAATAATCATTTGATTCTTAGTACAAATGTACTAAGTAATCGAAAAGTTTTACATATCTGCAAGAATAATGAGCGTACTAAAACATTTTTAAAGGGCATTTCTTCGAGTATTTCATCAGTTGAATACTTTCCTGTATAAATGGAAGAATAATTCGATGCAATTATTTAGTTATCTGTAAGACAAATAAGAAAAGAAAAATCTTTAGCAGATTCGGGATTTGGGAACTTTACACGGATCATTGAATTGTTTCAACGCTGTGTACAGGTTTCCTCACGGTATAGCTCGTGGTAAATATAAAATTAAATTCAGAGGTGCCTGGGCTTCGAACTCACGACCCTCTGAGTGAGAAGCCACAGGTCGAACCACTGGGCAACCACGGCTAAATATAATAATGACGAATAATTGTGACTAAAATTCATGACCTAGATAACATTTAGCAAGCGTCCTACTGTCTCCTTTGCTTTTCTACAAGCGAGTCGAGCTTGCGAACGGAAAACTGACTAAGTGACGACTTGCGAACACCGCATCAAGCCCGTATGTAAATGTGGGCAATATAAATACAAATATATGTATATTTGATATGTCGTGCGACTTACATTATATTAGAATTCAGAGACATCGCAGATGTCTGCTTGTGACATGAATGAAACACTTGTAAATATTAATGAAAATACTCTCCGTATTTTTGACATTACTAAAATACGACATGTGAAATTGTGAAGCAATAAGAAAATGATGTGACGAAAATAGTAGGCAATTATTTTAATAAGTTTGAAGTATAATTAATGTCATTACCAATTATCAATTATGTTAATACCGATCGTTTGATCCATCTTTTTTATTATTTTAAATTATTTACTTTCATAATTCACTGATAAACATAGAATCACACCTCACTCTATATCATGTTAAGATGGAATTCCATATTGAAGTGTGTTGAGTAAAGTGCTAACAAAAAAAATTACATTATTTAGGTAGCAGAGCAATCTATAAAAACCACCTCACCCGTTATCCTTTTCTCCCTGTTCACAACCTTACATACAACACACATACATTACATACATACATCATAGGCCTCGCAATCCCTACTCACTCCGTTTTACGGTACAAAGATACCCTAATCCTAGTTCAATACAAAGCTCTACCACAGGACGTGTGCCTGACTTTTGTTGTTAAAACAGTGAACAAATCCGACTACGGGTGTTTCTTTTTCTGTATGACTCAGCTTCTCTATGGTCTTACCGCAGCTACCTTTTTACGTAATGCATACCATGTTAACAAGTGACGTGAACAGCACTATTGGTAGAAGTCCTAGTAATACTTAATGACAATCGCACGATCACACAAGCGCGTTTTATGAGCTCGAAAGTAAAAATCATAAGCATCAAATTGTAGGCAATCGGTAGTTCTGAAAAATACATCCATGAATTTTTGTAAATTAATCTGTTGTACTATTGTAAAATGCCAAAAGCAGGTATGAATTAACAAATTTCATATTCGTAGTCCATGTTTTGTACCTACCATGATGAGTAGAGTCGAAAGATTTGGTTAAGAACTGACTTTGCGATTTTTTTGTTACTCTATTGAGCCTAATTTATTTCATTTCTAGCAGTTGCCAGTAACTATGTCTGTGTAAAGTTTTTTTATCACAAGCACACAGGATCTATGTATTTTTCTGGGAATAAAATGCCTTCAACACAAGTGGTCTTCAACACACTCAGTCACAAACTTTCGCATTTATTATGTTACTGTAAAGTTATGAAAACAGTAATAATCAAGCACAGTAAGTACCTATATCCTGAAGAATATTGTATAGAAAAATCAACGAAGTAAGTAATTTACTTGATTACCTATACCTACCTAAGATACGTAACCGAGGGTAGAAATTTTGCGTATCAATAACTAACATCATAGTCACTTGTGGATTTATTCTCAAACGTAACAAACTCAAAGTCAGCTGCCCTATTCCTATTGTATGGAAAATATGACAGCTTGACGTCAAGCTGGTCGACGAGTTCAATTAGTACGTACTAACACCATAACCATCATTTTACTATTGTCGAAACGTGATAATTTCGGCATATAATAGATATCTTCGTCCATTCAGCACCGAAGCCTCATTCGCGAGCTCAAATGAATCGCACCAATTAGAGAATTAGTGGACCAAACTTTTTCCATATTTCCTCCAATCACTGGCCACTTGTTTCGTACCATTAATATTGCACAACTACAGTATTTCACTGGTCTAATGGCCGTCTCGGTAATGTCCACATCATCGGTCAACGTCGGGTCGTCTCGGCTTTTTGCCGCAGTCTATACTCCCTTATTCACTTTACTGAGTGTTGTGATTTTAGGATGGAAAAAATCTGATCTATGTTTAAAGTGTGAGAGACAAGTAAATATCCTGTGAAAAAGAAGACTTATTGGCTCACTATGAATGAAATTTACAGAATTACAAAAAACATGTTTCTTTAGTTATTATTGGGCTTCTTTTTAATTATTTCTGTATGATGCCTGGTTAGAAAAACATACATACATACATACATATTCTGACGCCTCACTATGAATAAAATTTACAGAATTACAAAAAACATGTTTCTTTAGTTATTATTGGGCTTCTTTTTAATTATTTCTGTATGATGCCTGGTTAGAAAAACATACATACATATTCTGACGCCTGTATTCCCAAGAGGGGTAGGCAGAGCACATGAATTCATAAATCCAGTGCCACGTTTAGCAAATTCAGGGTAACCAGATTGTTAAATGTGATATTGCACTGACAGGTTGCTAGCCCATCACCCACAGTACACTAACTCTTTCCCAGAGTCGACTCTTACGACACCCACGGGAAGAAAGGGGGAGGTGTTATTCTAACCCGGCACCACATGGCAGACAATCTCACAATCTGACAATCTCATTTGGAAATATAGGCGTGATTGTATAAAAGTAAACTCTTAGTCGAACAAAAAAAAAAGATAAAAATCAAGATGATGATTTCATCATTCAATCATTTGTATTTACAAGGACGGACTTATCTCTTACAACCAATCTTTGAGACAGAGAGGTGATAGGTGATATTATTATTGGACCGACAAAAAGAGAGGCTATGAACAATAAACATTTTGAAATATAGTAGCAGTATGTATTTAATTATCAAACTTTTATTGAAGAAACCAATGACTGCAAAAATAAATTAAAATGATTGACACGTAATCATTTTACAGCACTTTCCCGAAGAATAAATAAAGCTCAAATTAAAACAGTGTTATAATGTCAACTGAATATGACGTCATGTCGGCGTCCAAGTTTTAATAGAGCCTTTCAATTTATTTCAGATATCGGCTTAAGCCAGTTTTAATTACTATCCGACGAGGTAAGCCGATTGATGCCTACCGCCTCGCTTACCGACGCGCCATTTTGTCGCTTGACTCCATTTTGTACTACCGCCAATTGAAACATGGCTGACCAAACTCGAACTAATTTTGTCAATTGGAAACTTGACATTGTCTCGGGTATTTCTCAATTTAACTTTGGTTAAGTATAAACTGTATAAATTTAACCCTTGAAGTTTACAGCTATTTCTGAATTTTAATTAAAGTCAATGAGTACGAGAAATAATGCTGCGAAGTATGGAAGGGACGGTTCAATCGCAATCGCGTGCGACAGGAACAAACGACGACACGACGTTGTATCGTGCTGCTGCGGTCAAACTTGCGAGCCCGACTGCAGACAACTACTGCAAATGTCAACAAAAGAACACCTAATTTATCCTTGTTGTTAAAAAGTAATTATGAAGAAATTTCAAAATCAGCTTCATTATGTGGAATTGAAATTGAATATGACTTTTCTAACAATTGCAGTAGGTATACTAATATACTAGGTGTCCCAAAACTACGGGACATAAAGAACGAAGAAACGAAGGAGACTTAAAATTATGAAAAAAAGTAATTTAAAGAAAAATAAAAAAAATATTCCATTAAAAAAAATCAAATCATTAATTCTACGCTATCATCTGTTTCTGTGAATGTTAATGTTACTAAAGAGATTTTTTTTTCATTTCAATTATTATTTTCATCTATTCTTTCGACTAATTGGCTTTAAAAAAAAAATACATTCACATTTAAATTGGTTTAATTCTCAATCAAAGCAAGGATTTTAGGTAAAGTCTTGGAATGATACTGCAATTAAAAATAAAATAGAGTCTTGTCCGAGCAAAATGTACTATTTTAATGTTTAAAGTACCTAGGTACTCCCCCTTTAAGGTCCGACCACACCGCAGCTTAAAAAACGGTCACGATACGGAATCGCAGTGACGCGTCGTATACGCACCGTTTTTGTTGCATGCTCCCCACACCGCTGCTTAAAATACGCTGACGCACCATACATTCATACCGTACCGTCACCGTTTTTTAAGCAGCGGTATGGGGTAGCATGCGTCAAAAACGGTACGCATACGACTTGTCACTGGGATTCCGTATCGTGACCGTTTTTTAAGCTGCGGTGTGGTCGGACCTTTATGTATTGTGTCAGCGTTCAATTTTCAGTGACATTACTAATCTGCCTGACGGTGTCGCTCAATGTACCTACAGAATACCAGTAATGTCGTCCATGATACGCCATCTACATCTGGTGCAAGTCACCTTTAAATTATACCTTAACATGAAAAAAGTAACTTTAAAGCTGTTAAAAATATTAATAACGCGGGAAGATTGATAGCCCGCTGGATTTAATACTTAAACAAAAACCAACTCCACGTTATTAAATACTGACACGAAAATATAAAACGTTGTGCTATCTCACAGAACACTCATACAGGAGATGCTCCGCGCCCTTTTCCTAGTCCTCTGCTGAAAATATGATTGATTATGACAATAAAACTTCACTTACTCTACCGGCTTAGGGACCCAAAGTGGATAACCTACTGTTACAGATCTCTGTGTTGCGAAAGGTTTTAGGTATTGTGTAAGTATAATGTGTGTGAAAGTGTTTATTGTATCAAAAAATACAAAATAAACTCTTTATGTTAATCATTGGTATTCTATGTAGTGTCGCGTTTATAATATTTATGTATTATTTCCGTAGTTTTTGCCAAAAATCGACTTAACATGACAGGCTAGTGACCTGTCACTATTTTGTCTTTTATCTTACATATATTGTCACGCCTGTATTCCCTTTCTTCCCGTGGGTGTCGTAAGAGTCGACTCTGGGAAAGGGTTAGTGTATTGTGGGCGATGGGCTAGCAACCTGTCACTGCAATATCACGTTTAACCATCTGATTACCCTGAAAATGCTAAACGTGGCACTGGATTTTTGAATTCATGTGCTCTGCCTACCCCTCTTGGGAATACAGGCGTGAGAATATGTATGTATGTATGTATGTACGTAACTAATACAGAGTGCCATATAATTGACCGTAAATATTTTATATTTATTACTATTCTCAAGAGGGGTAGGCAGAGCACATGAATTCAAAAATCCAATGCCACGTTTAGCAATTTCAGGGTAACCAGACGGTTAAACGTGATATCGCAGTGACAGGTTGCTAGCCCATCTCCTACAATACACTAACCCTTTCTCAGAGTCGACTCTTACGACACCCACGAGAAGAAAGGGGGAGGTGCTATTCTAACCCGGCACTACACGGGGCATTTTTTATCTTACAACCATATAATATGCTAGAAGTGGCTACGAAAGTTTGTCTTGAGGCCATGACTATTGCAACAACGATACGTCAAATTATGCATCGTAAAAGTCGGTGTTCACATTTCAACGCTGCATTAGATGCTTATTTTTGTATATCCATCGGCTGTTAGTGGGTCTCGTTAGTCGCTCTACCTAAACTAAATAAGCTTCTTATACTAACACCTGACTGTGACATTTTTGCATCTAACTGGAACATTCTATGAGATAACTTGTTGAAATTTTGTGAGGCGAAGGATGACCGTTCGTCATCGCTGAACAATTTGTGATGACGGACCGATGTGAATTTTAATCGTGTTTGTTATGCTGTTTGTTGTTTTGTTTGTCATAATTATGTATGAATTTCACAGTGCTATGGGTTACAGTGTCATGAGGTCTTATTGGTTTGAATAAAAATAAATAAATAAAAATATGATTAGGGCCATGATAACATTTCGGTCACTGGGTGAATTTATAGTAACACAATGTTCTTCGCGCATTTGCCTCTCAAAATTTTGCGCCAAAATACACATAAGCTAAAAGCAACTCTGGCATATGAGCTTTGCGCGTTATCTGAACAAATTCAACGTCGGTATTTAAAAGTGTCACCCCAAGTGATGGATGGTTTTGTGAAATAATTTGTTGCCCGATTTATTACGACAATAATTGATTAATTGTTTAAAATTCGGTACTTCTCTTTTGTTCTTCGTTTGAAGTTTTATTTCCTGTTGTCAAAGTTTAAAGTACAGGATGAATTAATTAAACTTTAGGGTGAAATGAAAAACAACATTGAAGGTTTAAGTTAACATTAACTCCTATTACATTTGACTTTTTTAGCTCAAGTTAGGTTTAAACATAAATGGAAAAGGGAAAATAGTGACAGGTCGCTAGCCTGTCGCTTAAAGCTTAGCTAAACCTATTTCCTTAGTCGTCTCTTACCACACCACATCCACGGAAGAAATAGAGATGTGTTATTCTATGTAAGTAAGTAAGTAAACACTTTACTGTACAAAAATCGTATCTTATCTTTATAGTAAGTCCGACACTACACGGTTCAATCCATTCCGTTCTGCATAGTTACATTCCATTAGTTAGTTGATAGTTACATTACATTCAGTTCTGTAAAATAAAAAGTAATATAGCTCATTTCACGCCAAAAAACCGCTATTTTGTTGAAACAAACTGACATTGTTATGTTAAGCAAGCCGTTACTGGATTAGTTCACCCCACACTTTACCCCCTTTTTGTTACCCCGCTCTTGATCCACGGGAAAGTTGTGTTTCATTATTCTCTTTGCAACTGCGGTTTGTTTGTTTCTAGTTACATTTTAGTTTTAACTTTCACTCAAAGTTATTAGTTACGAAAAAAATAATGTTTATAATCAATACGCGTTTAAAATGACCCGTGTGGTGTCGGAGAGTAACACTTTTTCGTTTCTACCATGGATGTCGTAAGAAGCGATTATGGAAATAGGTTAAGGTATGCTTTATTATACTATTATACCTCTTTCGTCAATGTTTCTTAAAATTGTGGTACCATTATGCCATAGGACGTCCACTGCTCTACATGGGCCTCTTTTTTGGACTACCATACATACCGGTTGGAAGCGACCTGTACCTATCCAATGTTTTCTGGCAACCTTTATAAACTTTAAAAGTGGATGTGAAATGTTAAATAGTCATGGTTTTAACTTTATACATTTTAGACAGGCGTGATCAAGGTCAATAATTTAAATTTTAAAGATTTTTTTTGCAGTGGTTTTCAAACGCATGCTCCCGACCAATGGTTAACATATTTACGGTAAATTCCGAGCCACCATGTATAAGTAGGTATAATGTAACACGGATTGTTAAGGGTCTAGGTTCGAATTTCGGTCAAATAAAATAACAAGCAACAGAAAATCTAACCTTAACATCCACGCATATTTTTACCTACATAGATACATATACTCACGCCTGTATTCCCAAAAGGGGTAGGCAGAGCACGTGAATTCGAAAATCCAGTGCCACGTTTAGCAATTTCAGGGTAACCAGATGGTTAAACGTGATATTGCAGTGACAGGTAGTGCTAGCCCATCGCCCACAATACACTAACCCTTTCCCAGAGTCGACTCTTACGACACCCACGGGAAGAAAGGGGGAGGTGCTATTCTAACCCGGCACCACACGGGGTATATTTTTACCTTTTTCTCCTTAAACACAACGTCACGTTTTTAGAGCCTGCGATATTGTGACATTTGAAAGGTTTTTCGAGCTACATATTATGTTATGATATGTCATGGCGATTAATCTGTGCAGACCGATTTGCAAAGTGTAATCGATCGTTATGTACGAGAAAACGTTTCAACAATTTTTCATACACACGACCGATAAGACAGCTCAAATCAGTTTGCACAAGTTAACTTGTTGATTAACTAAACTTACATACATACATATTCTCACGCCTGTATTCCCAAGAGGGGTAGGCAGAGCACATGAATTCAAAAATTCTGTGCCACGTTTAGCAGTTTCAGGGTAACCAGATGGTAAACGTGTTATTGCAGTGACAGGTTGCTAGCCCATCGCCCACAATACACTAACCCTTTCCCAGAGTCGACTCTTACGACACCCACGGGATGAAAAGGGGAGGTGCTATTCTAACCCGGCACCACACGGGTAACTAAACTACGGGTTAACTAAACTTATTTATAAAAATAAAATTACACCTAAGCCAATGAAAGTAGTAGGTAAGTAGTTCAATTACTAAAATTATGCCCCAGTCGGTTCTATAATTCGGCCCATTCACATTTTTCAAAAGTAAATAAACGTTGAGGTGAATTTCCTATGCATTAAAACTTGCAGTCTAAGCTATTGAAACTCAGCCAACCATAAATAAGGTAGAAAATTCTTTAAATAATTGGAATTTAGTTGGGCTTGCACTTTTCATTGTTGTATGAAATATTAAATGGAGTACTGTAGGATATAATTTCCTTTTGACTTTTTACCAAAATCTTATGTTAAACAGAATAGGTATCTAATTTTATTACTTTGTCGATAATACCCGGAACTATCAATACAATACGTCAACTCTCAATATCTCAGTATTTGTTAACTTCGAGCAAAAAATTATTAAACGCAAGTCCTTAAAAGAGTTACCTTACAGACAATTTATTTTCTGATGTTAAAAAAAAACCTATTTCAGAGACTATTTCAACCAGACAATGGTAGATAGAGTAGATGTTTGTATAGATGCACTGCATCCTATTGGTTAAGCCATTATTGTTTCTTTATATTCGCAATTCTGCACAATGTTCAAAGACAGCGGAGAATACTGTGCAGAATCGCTAATAGAAAGAACTAATAATGGCATAAGTGTCGAATAATCCGTACCTTTTAGATTCCCACGGAACTCTTAAAAATGAATAAAATATGGAAATAACTGGAAACGCAGAGAAGCGCGAACTCCTTACTAAGCATTCAGAGGGCCGATCCCGTAGTTCTATTACTCGCCGACTATTCTATTGTAAAATTTGCAGAACGATGGCTCATTATTAAACGAGGAGGATAGTTTTATTGCGGTACCTTCGTTCATAACGAGGTCATCGGGCTTTACGAGACCAGTTGAGTGTTCATCAAATAAATGATGTTGTTAAAGCTGCATAAACTGAGATAGAAGAGGTTGATTAAGTATTTATTGCCGTCAAGAACGATGTTTTATAAAGTAGAATGTTTTGTGAGGAACACGGTACGTGAGTTGAAAATATGGCGACTAGACGAGTCAAAATTTTATTAGTCATTGATGGGATATATTAGCGGATAACATAATTATGATTTTACTTACATCTTTGATTCCCAAAGTGGTCCAGGTGGACCCCCAGGGGTCAACAGTAGACTCAAGAGGGTCTATGCTGGCGTCAAAAAAAAAGATGTATTTAGGAACTTGTTACAAATGTAGCTGAAGGGGGTGGGGTGAGGGGCTCCCTCCACCAAAATCACTAAAAGTTTAAAATGGGTCTATGAGAAAAAAGTTCAAGAACCTCTGATTCACATCCTTCACCTTCTAGTAGTTATCGTTCAACAGAAACCAAGTGTAATCGGTTTCTGCTTTTTTAAACCTTCACTAGTGTGACTGTGGTTTTCACTTTAAATACTTAACATTTACCTGAATTATCGATGTTTTCATTAGGAGTGCTCACTTCTATCTTAACTTCAGATAAGTAAGTACCTAACTAACGACCGGTTCAATTAGCCCAAGTTGCAACTATTATGAACCATTAGGTTTATTTAGTTAATAACGTCCCTTTAGTTGCAGGAAACAAAACGCTGGATACAAATTTAGCAAGGCTTTTAGCAAAAGCGGCAAGAGGGAGATACAAAGCGAAATATAATTAATGAAAGTCCGGCACAGATAAGTCTTAATTGCATTGACAAAATTGATATTGACGGAAGTGGCAATTCCATCTCTTATTGAGTTACAGCGGCGTTTCCATTAAGATGTTCTGTAACTCATAGGCACAATGTTATTGTTCTACGGGAGATATTTTCAGCTTTGATGCCGAAATTATTGCGATATTAAATGGAGATTGGAGACGATTTCAAAACGACATTTTAAACATGGATAAATTGGGTTTGGCATACTTTATGCCCATTTTTCTTAAGAACATGCGTACAGACACTTGGGATTATAAATCCTGCTCAAAGTACATTTTTAACACATAAATACGGTAGGCAGAGAGGACGCATAACGATACAATGTTTCAATAGTTTCAATAGTTTATTATTCCATAACAATGTTTAAATTGTGTCGGACATTTATAAAATATACAGTTAACAACTTATATCTAGGTAGCATTTTAAATCTATGAATATTAACAGAATATAATATCTAATGTACAAAAATAACAAAAGCTATGTGCTAATAAATTCCTCTACATCGTAGAAACACATTCTTACTAAATAATCTCTTAGCTTATGTTTGAAAAGGTTGGTATTGGTAATGGACTTTAGTTCTTTGGGTAGCTTATTGTACAAAATGACTGATTGATTTATACTACTGTGCTGTACGACTCTGAGGGTGGGTGCAATCAACTTAGTTAGATTTTTCCTACGTGTGCTTTGTCTGTACGTTCCTTCATCTTGAGACTCGTATTTCTCCGAATGTCTTACAACGTCGGTTAGTATGACCAGAATGTACAGGCAAGGCACAGTCAGGATATTCAGTTTAACAAAATATTCCTTGCATGATTGCCATGGTGGGATTCGCATCATGGTTCTAATGGCTCTTTTCTGCAATACAAATGCTTTCTTAATATTATATGCATAGCTTTGACCCCAGAACTTGATACTGTATCTGAAGCGCGATTCGACTAGAGCATAGTAGACCATTGTCAGCTGCTTTAAGGTAACCTCATCTCTTAAGCTTCTCAATGCGTAGCAAGCCGAGCTGACACTACTCTCTATGGCTTTCAGTTCTTCTCTCCAGTTCAGATAACAGTCAACCCGTACGCCTAAAAATTTAACACACTCTGCCAATGCTATAGTAGTACCATCTAATCTCACATTAAGAGTGTCACTATTCTTAGTTGTAGTTTTAAATAACAGTAGTCGTGTCTTATCTTTATTTAAATACAACCTATTCCTACCAAACCAAACTTGAAACTCTCTTAGAAGTACATTAATTTTGATATTGAGATCTTCAATATTAGTTGCTGAGACAATAGCATTCGTGTCGTCAGCAAAAACTACTAAACTTGCATCAGTACATTGCTTACTAATATAATTAATTAAATCGTTTATGAAAATTGTAAAAAATATCGGACCTAATATGGACCCTTGTGGAACACCCCTTTTGATATGAGTTAACTTCGATCTGTGAACATTTTGACAGTTATTTTCAAATGATTTTATTTCCACAAACAGTTTTCTGTCTCCTAAGTATGACTTAATTAGTTGTAAAACTTTACCCCTTATACCGTAGTGTTTTAATTTATCCATAAGTATGTTGTGCTCTACTGTATCGAAAGCAGAAGTAAGGTCAAGAAAAAGTCCAGCTACTTTACGTTTTTTGTTAATATTGATAATAACATCGTCTAAGAGTTTCTCTATCGCATCACTAGTACTTTTATTAGTTTGATACCCATACTGTCTCTCATTTATTATTTTATTGATTTTTAAATGTTTCAGAAGTCTAGATTTGATAAGTTTTTCGAAAATTTTTGATAATACAGACAATAATGAAATAGGTCTATAATTCTCCGGATCGTTTTTGCAGCCTTTTTTAAATATCGGTATTACTTTAGCCAATTTTAATTGTTCAGGGAAAACTCCTTGCTCATAGCAATTGTTATAAAAAGTTGACAATGGTACAGCTAGTATGTCTATGTTATCCTTAATTACAGAAATTGGAAGATCATCAGAACCAGTGGATTTTTTAATTTTCATATTTTTGACTACAGCAATGATCTCTAGTGGTGTAATATATTCCCAGAAAAAGTCAGAATACATAGCAGTACTATCTTCATTTAAAATGTTATTAACCATATTTTCACTAGTTTCAAATGTTTGCCCGACATTCGCACCAAATTTCGATGAAAAAATATCGGCAATGCCAAAATTATGACTATTAAATTTGTTACTTCTGGGATAATTTTAGCTTTAAACACATGGAAGAGTTGTAATAGTGACAGGTTGCCAACTTGCCATCCTGTAGTATAGAATACCTAAATCTAACCCCTTAGTCGCCTGGGACATCCACGAATCTCTAAAATAGGTGTTTTCTACAATCCGAGCTCTATTCATGGAAATTGTTTACAACATAACTGGAACGCGTGTTACATGAATTTAGAGTCCGTAGCCGGAACTTCAGCTCATTACAGTCATTCAGTCGGCCATTCCCTTTACAATTTAGCTCCACTGTGTTGCGATGTAACCGCCGCTCAGATTTTATCTGAATAAGATTGGTATGTGGCTTTTCTTTAGAATACCTAATTTTATTTGGCGTCTGCTTTGCATTAAATTTTGTCCTGGTGTGTCACAAAATTAGTACTTGTTTAATTCTGTTTAAATTAGTAAGGTTTTGTTATAGCGGTATTTATGTATAAGATTCGACAAAATATCTTGCTCGGTTCAAAGGTTCCCATTTTTAAATTGTATTCTCTACTCGTAAATTTTAGACATGTTAAATACTTACAATTAAGCTAGAAGTGGCTGCAAAGCGTGAAATAGTCATAATCATAGTCTTGTCTATGTCACATTTCGTGTGCTCTGCCTACCCCTTTTGGAAACATAGGCGTGAGTGTATGTGTATGTGTGTGTGTGTGTGTGTGTGTGTGTGTGTGTGAATACCTACACGGTTTATTTCATAAGTAATTCACAAGTTTTATCGACTGCGTGTTAAATACAATACGCCAATCAAAACTTTGCAATAAGACAGACCAAAATCATAACATTTTATATTTCTATCTTTATAAACATAAAAGATTGTTTACTCTTGATTTAACCACAGGATCAATCATGATACCTGCGTTCTAAACTCTTACTTAGAATCTTAATAATGTTGCAGCGCAACAGACGTACCCACAAACATTCGCTGATTCCATTCCTTAACGTTGTGTTAGGAGTAAAGAAAAGTGCAATTTCACAAACATTTTCATTGCGATTGTGCAAAACCCAGCCAAGGCGAGTTACGTTCAAAAAACAACCAGGAAATTCATCCCGTTAACCGCGAGTGGATGTAAATGAGCCTGCCTTCTAATTAAAACTTTTTTGTTTAAAGTGATACGGGACTAGTGGCGGAATAAAGTTTTTGCTTGTTATCATTCTTGGTACTTTATTACACTCACTTAGCGACTTTCCGTGTCAAGTGTTTTTGTGGCGCGACGCGGTTTCTTGTGGAATAATAGTAGGGCTTCAGTTGTGAAATGCTTATAGCGAAAAACAAACATGCCCACGTTTTTATATTAAGACTAGCGACCCGCCCCAGCTTCGCACGGGTGCAATGCTGATACTAAAATATTACGGATTTTTACACCCTTGGTTACATTATTGACGATTACCAAGGATCTCTATTTTTTTTCAAAATGACACGTAGCCTATTTCAATTCGGAATAATGTAGCATTCTAATAGTGTTTTTTTTTTAATCGGCCCAGTACTTTTTGAGCCTATTCACTACAAACATACAAAAATAGAAACTAATCTTTCCTCTTTATAATATTAGTACCTATAGATAAGTTGACAATACATGTTTAGGGCCAATTCATAACCAATCTGTACGTCTAGCACGACAACGCGCGAGATGGAACTCTACCTGTCACTGTTTAGACAGTCATTTTTTAACGTCTCTAGTTAGCTAGAGACGTTAAAAAATGACTGGCAGTCTATCTCGCGCGCGAGACGAATCGCGTGAGTTGCTGTGCTAAGCCTACAGGAACAACGCGCAACGGCGGTTGCGGTTAAACGCGCGCCAACCAAATGCAAATGCGTGAACGATTTGTGCGCTTCGAACCGCAATCCTGTGGCGCGTTGCCCCCGATGATGGGTCACGAAATAGCACGAAACATGAGAGCTAATCTCGATGTAAAGACGTGAGAATATCCGTTTATTTCACTTGTTAGGTCCAGTGAGACCACTTATAACTGTCGTGGTCGACTCATACTGAAAATTTAAAACAAACTTCGGACTGGCCTAAATCCCTGTGTCATAGAGTCTAAGTGCCTCTTGTAACCGAAAATAATCTTGTAAATACATATAAAAAAACGTCGTTCATTTTTAGGGTTCCGTACCCAAAGGGTGACAACAGAACCTTAGTACTGAGACTTCGCTGTCTGTATGTCTATCTGTCCGTCTGTCACCAGGCTGTATCTCATGAACTGTGACAGCTAGAGAGTTGAAATTTTCACAGATGATGTATTTCTGTTGCCGCTATAACAACAAATACTAAAACAGAATAAAATTAAAAAACATGGGGGGCTCCCATACAAAAAAAAGACAACACATAAAAAAAGTCCGACTCGCACTTGGCCGGTTTTTGTACCTAGTTATAGCAAAAGTACAGAACAAATTAAAGCTACAATAAAGTTATTAATGTAATTGGTAGTAGGTATAGGTAGGTAAATAATATTAATACTGAGACTAGGGCTACCGTCGTCGAAACGACGAGACGAATTTTAAAACAAATAAATTTACATTTTTATTGAGGTGTTCACAAAGATTTACTCGTTCCTGGATGTTGTTATTTCGATTATTTTCCCTTCAATAACATCAGGTTTTCAAGCACCTGCATTCATCAAAATTGCGATGGACACTCATGAATAAAAAAGGCGTATAAACCCTCCGTTCGCTTTTGTGTGTGCAATCGGAATAACAAAAGAGTACACAAATTTGTGTGACATGTGTTTTACGCCGTTCGTTTCCCTTCGGAAATTCATTCCATTCTTTTGCCATCTTTTATGCGAAGATAACATTTTCTAAAGGATTATTAACCTTTCATTAAAACGCTTTCGAAAATCATTACATTCATGTTTTGTCAAGCATTACTAATTGATGAGGGTCGCATGAGGCGAGCAAGCCGTTATTATGAGGCGAGTATTAGTGAAATGTGTTCTGAATAATGGCTGTACCATTTGAGAGGTAATAATCAGTGAAGCGCTTTTGAAAATATAGTGTTGGGTTTCTAACTCTAACCTCTTACAATGAAGCGTTGAAAAAAAAGTATCATAAATTCGGGTTTCAAAGGCAGTCGCGCAAATAGTTACTATGAATAGTGTATTAGTAACATTGGTGAGATTGATTTTAATTAACAAAGTTACGTTATTCATGATCAAAACTTCATAGAAATATAAAAATCGACCTGAGTCATACGATCGCCATGGACGACTTAAAAAAATGCTTATTATATTCGTAAAAAGTTCTTGCTGAATGAAAAAACATTTTTTTTTCTTCACTCTGCGTTGTGCAGCACTACAAGCAATGATTTCTAAAATACAGTATTTACATTTTGATATTCCCCCGTGTAGGTACCCATTTTAGAATTACACCACTCCGTTTCTTCCGCAGACGTCTGAAGAATTAGCTAATTGTACTTTTTATCCAGTCTAGCCTCGTTCTGTCCAAGCTTATTTAAATGAACATCTGGTTTCTGCCCAATATTCTTAATTAAGCACAATTTCATTCTGATGGGTTCTGCCCAAGACATTTTTTACTGAAAATTGTATGTTCAAGTTTCGCCATCTTTAACACGTGGCGTGACACTGATAGGCGAATGCAAGCCAGTTAAACAAAAGGCCTTGATAGCTAACTGGCCAATATTTCAACCAATTAGAAACGAGCAAATCAAAATCGCCAAATGTGGAACTTTTAGTCAGTACCTAAGTGGCAAATTTGAATATGTGATTTTTTGAGAACATTGGGCAGAAACCACTAAACATAAAGTGTTCTTTATTGAACACATTGGGCAGAACGAGGCTAGACCTCGAATTGTGTTTAAATATAGCAAGGAAACGTGAAAATGGTCATGATTTTATCAATTTAACGTTTCGTGAGCTCTGATGTAGCTACGTTTGGCTATACAGATGCGATGTTTTAATACATTAATGTATCTGATATTTCTATTGAAACATTCGAATGCCGGCTCTGTCCGCTGTACTGAGTACCGCCTTTCGGGTCGTTACGGCAGCGTATTCCGTGTACAGCAGAAATAAGTCTTGGCAGCCATTAGTAAATGCGCGCGGTTCGGTCATTTGTCGTGCGGTAATGGATGTCCCGACTGAAGCCGACTTCTGGCGGGAACTAGCATGGTATCTCATTTGTAGGCAAATAGAAGAAATAGTTAGGCCTTTAAGGCTTCCGCCGACAACCACGAAATGCCGCCACTTGCATGTTTCTCATACTTTTCACACATTTTTTATGGACGCGCCGCACACGGTTGACGCCGGTGGCCGTTACATGCTACAATCTTCGCTGCTTGCTTCTTGCGGTCCGCACAGGCCACTAAACGGCTGTTTAAACCAAACAAGTGACTTTCGCGCTTCGTCTACTTTTGTACTTGCATCTAGCTTCTCGTGTCGGCGATTATGTCTGTGGCCGGTGGCTTGTGGACAACTTGACAGCAGGAGTCATAGCGACTAGGGATGTCATTCTCACCTATCCCTGCAGTCCCCGCTGACGACGGTAGTCTACCTTTTCTCTCCTATTTGTTTTTGTTTGCCGATTATTACCCAAGGAAAGTCGGGCGTTAAATTGACGGACTATAAATAAATGTCAAATGCGTTTGTTGGGACAACACATTTCGTCTGACCGCCGGTTCACCACGGGGTCCTGTTTGTTGTTCCGCCGAGAAGGTCGGTGTACTGGACCTGACCAGAGAGACCCTAGAGCAAGGCTGGCCAAACCAAGGCACGCGGAACACGAGGTTGCCTGCCAAGGCATTTGACTTTGCCCGCTCAGCGCGTCCGACCTGCCGGTCTGACCTTCGTCTGATTGGTCGTCATGTAAAATCGCTAGGGCCCGCTGTTACCTCAATCTTAAAAAAAATTGCTCATCTGGAAAATCTATTGGCCAACCTTGCCCTAGCCTAGGGTCTCAACCCAGCGATCCGGCCACCTTTGTAGCCGGTGGCAGCCCCACTGAGGGGGAAAAGCCCCATACAGCAACTCCGTACTCCTTGGGGGAACACGATGTTGACAATCAGATCGTTTCCCAATATAGGGTAGGCAGAGCACTTGAAATGCTACATGCCTCTTACGACATCCACGGAAGAAATGGAGAGGCTTTATTCTAAACCCGAAACCACACGGCATATACTGAACATATGACTTGATTTTTAGCAACTTAATAAAAGAGCCGTATTACTCGTATGCAAGCGAAATATTAGATAGATAGATAGATAGATTTATTTATTTCTTTTTGAAAATTACATTGTATCCAAATTATATGTCAAACACAAGGAATTCACAAAAAGATCGTCAAATGGTAAAGAATAGTTAATAACTAAGTAATAAATACAATAACAAATTAATGTCAAGCAATAATGTAAATAATAATGTCAAGATCGCGAATTTCAAAATAAAATCAAATCACAAAATGTGAAAAATGTCAAAATCAAGAAATAAACGTTAAAGGTAAAATGTCAAAAGGTAAATAAAAATAGTAATAAAATCTAAAAGCAATTCACAAAAAGATCGTCGAAGTGTAAATAATAATGATAATGAATAATAAATAATGAAACTAAGATTACTAAATAATAACAATTCAAACACTGATGTCAAATTATAGTTACTGTAAGTAATCTTTTACGTCTTTTACTTGTTATTGACGTCAGAGGATGTATTGGAGAGCTTATCCATTGTTTTATACTCTCAATATGGACGCATCTCGTAAATAGATAGATCGTTATGACATTGGATATAATCTATGCAAAAATCAAGCTATTATTGTTGTCGACAGTATCTGATGTTTTTTTAATAAAAAGACTCCGCAATCGCGCATTCAACTTGTTTAATCGAGTAAATAAAACGAAATTGCTCACCCGTACTACGAGTGTTTTTTTATGTGTTTTTAACGTGTAGGTATAGTCCAGTCCAGTGTAGTATTTACATACCTGTAATTTCAAATGGGGTAGGCAGATCACATAAAACGCTACTATAGTCATAATCAAAGCCATGAATGACTATTTGTCATTTTGTTGCCACTTCTAGTACGTATATAGTAGGTATAATATACAAAAACAGGTATGAAAATTCTTATGCTCCCGGCATTGTGTATTTATTGAAGAAGTCGGTCATCTGATATTTTGATCAAGACTAGCAAACTTCAAGGAATAACATTCATTGACGCATAATTAAATAAGTAAGTCATACACATACATACATACATATTCTCACGCTTGTATTCCCAAGAGGGGTAGGCAGAGCACATGAATTCAAAAATCCAGTGCCACGTTTAGCTATTTCAGGGTAACCAGATGGTCAAACGTGATATTGCAGTGACAGGTTGCTAGCCCATCGCCCACAATATACACCAACACTTTCCCAGAGTCGACTCTTACGACACCCGCGGGAAGAAAGGGGGGGGGGGTGCTATTCTAACCCGGAACCACACGAGATAAGTAAGTCACTTTAAGCTAAATCAAACGATACATGGATTTTATACAATGTTTTATACAGTGTAAATTATCGGCATTCAGAAACTTTACACAGCTTCGAAAAACTGTAAGAAACTTTGTTATTATTAAGTAAGTAAGTAAACACTTTATTGTACAAAAGGAAAGTACACGAAATAAAAATAAGAAACAAAGTTATTATCCCTTTGCACGTGTGACTTTGATTTCTAAGTCGATGTAGCCCTCAACAAGCCTTTCGCTGAAGATCGTAGAGGTCAATAACAACCGAGCCTTACTAAAAGGCAAGCTTTCAACCAGAGGACCGGGTATACTTGATGTAGTCATGTTTGTAAAACTGTAAGTGCCCTGAAACAAAAAAAACTCATAAATCTATTCATTATATGAAAGAAAATCGTGTTAGTTACACTATTTATAACTCAAGAACGGCTGAACCGATTTGGCTGAAAACCGGCAGGGAGGCAGCTTAGAACTATGAGACGGATATAGGGTTATTTTTATCTCGTTCCAGAAGGATGTGATATAAAACGTAGCATGACGACAGACTCAGACAAAAATCTCTTAAGCTAAGCGTCCACTTGTCGGTATCGTACGCATCGGACGTATCGCACGCAACGGATCGTAGTATTCTTTGTATAGAAACTGATATAAGTGCGTCCACCTGTCCGCATCGTACGCATCGCACATCGGCAATACCGACACCGTTGCTCCGAGAGGCAACTTTTGCGATGCGTGCCGATGACGTCATACTGAATGCCGATCAGTACACGCACCCTGGCGCGCTAATAATATCCAAATACTGTTTCCTTTTTTTAGCTTTTTTTTTTCAATTCTTCCTCTTCTGCCAACAAACAAGCCACAACGACAAATTGTTCTTCATCGCTTTCGTCCATTCTCACAGAGTCTACCTGTGCGCTTACTATGAAAATTCGAATGTACTGGCATCGTCAATCCGTCTGCTAGTACTCACCGTCGGTGTCGGTAATCCGTACGCTGCCGATACAGTGGACGCACTGTATAAAATTTATCCGTTTGATGCGATGCGTCCGTTGCGTACGATACCGACATGTGGACGCTTACCTAAGCGGAACACTGTTCGCCGGTTTGCTAGTTTAGAATAAAACCTCTCCATTTCTTCCGTAGGGTGTCGTAAGAAGCGAAGAACGAAAATTATTTTTACGCTACGTTTCCAATTTTACCTTTGGCGTTGGACAAGATTTCGGAAGGTAAACTTTCAGGATTGGTCCGAAAAATTCGTCTTTATACACTAAATTGCACCACTTTTTATTTAGCTCCATCAAAGTAGGACCATTGCCTGGGTACGGATGGGCAGAAAAACGGATCTGAAATAGATACATTTTATATGTTTAAAATAGGTATCTAAGTAATTAGAGAAATAATAGTTTTCAATTATTGAACTTGTATATGTCAACAAAATTGATCAATTAATAAAAAGTACCTAACACCGACGAGGATCCCAGATTTGAAAAAAGTAACTTGTTAAAATAAGTTTTTCAGATTTTCTAAACTTTAATGTTCGTAATTAAAATGTAACTTCGTCCGCGCAATGTTGAATTACAGGCGATTCAGAAATCTTTAAAGAATTATTTCCGAAAAAATATTTTACACATCTTTCAAGTTTTTAAACGAAACAATCATCATGCTGAGTTTCATTCGAATAACTTCTAGGGTAAGGTTTCGTACCTTTACACCCCCATTTCAACCCATAGGGGGTAAATCTTCAAAACTCCTTACTTAGTGCTAAGTTTGTTATAAAAGGAAGCCCTGTGAAACAATTTATGATTCTAACTCTTATACTTTAGGCCCTGCGTTGATTATCAGTCACTCAGTTTCTCCATTTGTCTCTCTAATAGATAATAACAGATACCACAGATACCGGTTAATATAGAGAGGCTATTTAAAATCTCATTGCGCTTGAAATTATAAAAGGGACATCGTGATATGTATGTAGATAAAAATACTCGTAAATACACTTACTGTTATGTTATTATCAAGGTCTATTAGAGTAGTTGCACGCAGGTTAATGTAATAAATTGGGTCTCTCCTCCCATAACGCGAAGCAGTCAGTGACACGTTGGTAATGTATTTTGGGTTAAGATATGTCACTGTGGGATGTTCTGTCGATATGTAATGGGTCTGAAACAGAAAACTATAGTAGGGCATAACCATAAAGTGTTTTCAATTCTAGAAAGAAAAATTCCACTAATAGTATGCAAACACTCGGGGGAAATCTCATTGGTGGAGTTTTACCACAGATACCGTTTCGGCGGTGCTATTCGATGACGTAACAATAAATTCGTCAGCAAGCGTGACTAGTAGATAATTTTTCCTTGTAGCAAAATGTCTGAGTACTTAAAATTTTCCCCATTTGTGGTTTTGTACTAAGGCTAATTTTCAAAGTAGCATTTTTCTCCACCCGTGTGGTGCCGGGTTAGAATAGCACCTCCCCCTTTCTTCCCGTGGGTGTCGTAAGAGTCGACTCTGGGAAAGGGTTAGTGTATTGTGGGCGATGGGCTAGCAACCTGTCACTGCAATGTCACGTTTGACCATCTGGTTGCCCTGAAATTGCTAGACGTGGCGCTGGATTTTCGAATTCACGTGCTCTGCCTGCCCCTCTTGGGAGTGCAGGCGTGAGTATATGTATGTATGTATGTATTTTTCTCCAATTTGAATCGAGACAGGAACAATGTTAACGGAGCTACGCTCGGGCGATTTCCTATTTCTACATTATAGCCTTCCGGGTAGATACCTTTCTAAACCTACCTACATTTCTGTGTTGATTCAAGTTGGAAAAAATACTACAGTAAGTTGATGCTTCAGTAAAAATCGACAGCGGGGAAAAAGCCATTTGAGAAAAAATGTGAATGGAAATTTTGCTACCAGGATATAACGATCTTTGGGGAAGTTATCGAACGAAACACGAGCTAGCGTCGAGCTTTCGAATTTTTCATACCATAAAGCTAATTTAGAAACCTCAGAATAAGAGAATGACACCACAGCAATGGGACTTACTGAAGTCCGGTTAGCCTTCCCAGTCGAAGCAATCACAAAGGTTAATAGATTAATTAGGTATTTCTGAATAAGCCCGCAAAGAATGTCAACCAACCGACTTTTTTCATATTACAAAAAATTTACAACTTCGCCTAAAGAGTTAAATTAAATACATCTATTTCGCGAGAGGCGTGTTTGGTCTTTTTAGCTACGCAATTGCTTCTTTCTTTGATTAAGTAGTTTTTATCTAGCACTGGTAAGAAAAATACTTTTGAATCCAGAGAAATCAACAGATCATCTCAATACAATATAAACCTAAAGTTCGATATAGTTCCCAATCCGTGAGAACTAGTTTTAGACAAAAGCTCGCATCGGACTGGAACGAGAATTACGATTTTCACATTTTTTTAAAACTAAACTGCGCGCAAGAGTTTAACAGTTTACAGCGGGAGTCTTCGTTGACAAAATGATAACCAATCGGATTCTCGAACCAATCCAATGCGAGCAGTTTGATGAAAGTAGTCCATGAATAGTCCCCTAAGAGCGATCTGCAGATTAAAACGAACACATCACAAAGGCAGTGCCTAAGCAGCCATGACAATAATCGATCGAAAATTAGACTTACATACATACATACATACATATCGTCACGCCTGTATTCCCAAGAGGGGTAGGCAGAGCACATGAATTCAAAAATCCAGTGCCACGTTTAGCGATTTCAGGGTAACCAGACGGTTAAACGTGACATTGCAGTGACAGGTTGCTAGCCCATCGCCCACAATACACTAACCCTTTCCCAGAGTCGACTCTTACGACACCCACGGGAAGAAAGGGGGAGGAGCTATTCTAACCCGGCACCACACTTACTTACCCTTTTTGTGTTAAACAAGCTTATGAACAGCACAATGTAGTATGTAATAACTAAAAATATTTTATTAGTTCTGTCGTCCATGACCACAGAAAGGTTGGTACTCACTGTGATGAGACTGAGTGGATCATTATGACCAAAATGGTCATTCATAATAATACTTAATGCTTTAAAAAATATAAAGAACAGGTAAATGGCCATCAATATCTATTGCGAAATAATGACAAACTAGCTGTCCATCAGTTTCGGAACTGATTTATATCAGTACTATGATTATTAGGGATGAAAGAACATTTATTTTATTGAGACAATTTATAAGTAATTACTACATTACTGTTATGCAAAAGGCTTTTGTAATCACCTAATTTGTACGAAAAATATTTCAGATTTTGTTGTTAGTTATTTAAATACTGTATGTATTTTAGAATATTTTCTATCTCTCTCTATTCTCTCTCTCTCTCTCTCTCTCTCTCTCTCCCTCAAGTCCAAAGAGAAAAAGTTGGAAGTTGTTTTTATGCAACCGATAATCGAAACTTCGCTAGCTTCTGACAGGTTGATGACGTTTGTGGAAGAAGTTCAACTACTGGACGATTGATGGCGCTAGGGTCGCTACTAGTACAATAGTGACAAGTTGCTAGCTTATCGCCTGAAGCATAACTACTTAAGTACATAAACTAGTTTTCCTGAAATCGGAAATTGGCATAGAAACATTTCAAAGCGATTTTTGGTTCCAACTGTCAAATTAAAAACGATGTAGAGTTTTGGTGTGTTAGACAATAGCGCTGCGGGAAGCACACAACACTAACAAAATTTGTCTCTAAAGGCTCGTTCACATCTATCACAGAAACAGTACGAGTATTTAGAACAGATTGAAATTCGGAAGCACTTCGTTTGCCAGATGTCAGTTTATTTCAATTAGTTTCACTTAGTCGTCGGCTTGTCTCAAACATATACTTCACATTCTTCACAAATGCACAGGTCGTGTCTTTGTTCTTGAAAAGTTGCATTGTTTGTCGTTTCCCGGTGGGCTAGACTTGTGAATGGCGCTGGCGTACCGATATTTTATAAACAGCTTGTTTATTCAAGTCGGCGAAACGATAAAATAAAACTCGTGGCCATTGTTGTATCGTTTTATGACATCACTTGGATATCTTGGATACCTGTAGGTACTTTAAAGATGATGTATTAGATGCAGTTTTGCAGTTTGTGAGTGAAAAACATTGCAATTTAAAGATAGTCGTAAGCCTAAGGCACATTTTAATACTGATTAATCTGTGAAAACCCAAATCGGGTATTATAATATTGTAGTTTGTGTCCAGCTCCCAGATTACCGCATTTTTGTTACCTCCACAATCTTGCAGACAAAACAAAATCAAGAGTAGCTGCCGTCTACCGCTTTTGAATAGCTTTACTCAGACAGTTTTCGTTTTTTCCTAAACCGGCGGCGCAGGCATAGGCTTTATGCGTCATACAGCCATCAACCAAAAAAGGTTATTAATTTAGTAAATATTACCGACGTACTCGTAAAATACTTGCGCAATTTGTATTTTTAACACGTTGATTCAACAAAGTAGCATCAACATAGTGGCTTTACAAATATGTACCTACTGTAAGTGAAAAAACATTTTTCATTCAAATTTACATAAACACGTAACCTGGGTATCCTGGCCTACATTTCCACACAGGTCTGCAAATAGAGACGCCGCCATTATGCTGGCGTAGCCGCGAAAATGTAGATTATTCGGAGCTCGTCTCATGATTAATTAATAGAATCACCACATATGTACGCCATATAGTCAACAAGAACGTCAATTTATGACATGATTAATAATATATTAACGTGTTAAATTACTACCTATTGGGTACGCTTTGATCTGTAATATAGGATAAGGTCTATACAAGTTGGCTTGTATATGATTTTTTGACAAATTTATGCTAGCAAGTATAGTTTTTGCGTCTGCAATTCTGCTGAATACAGTTTTGTTATAAAACTGTTGTTATATACACGTTACAATGGATTTTGAATTCGTAGCTAACTGGATTTTAAAACCAGTTCCCTCCATGGCTAAAGAAAAGTGTAAATTGTAGACTAGCAACTTGTCACCACAGTTGTCACTACTTGTAAAATGTTTATAAATGCGAGGCGTTCGTTGTCATCAAGTTGGCACTAAGGCTCAATTCACACCAGAAGAGTAGCGCAGCGCGGCGTAGCGCAGCGACCCGCTCCGTGGAGAATGCTCGCGCAGTCGCGGGAATGCCCGAGGATGCTCGAGTAGTCGCGACGGCCGCTGTCAATACATATGTCAATATGTCAATAATTATTTTGACGGCCGGATAGCCCAGCGGTTAGAGAACCTGACTGTGAAGCTTGAGGTCCCGGGTTCGATCCCCGGTCGGGGCAGATGTTTGTATGATGAATACGAATGTTTGTTTTCGGGTCTTGGATGTTTATCTATATATAAGTAAGTTTATCCGTTGTCTAGTACCCATAACACAGGCATTAAATTGCCTACTTTGGGACTAGGTGATTGGTGTAAAAATTGTCCAATGATATTTATTTATTATTTATTAATTATGTAAATTCCAGCGACTTCCTACGCATTCCCGCGGCTTCTCGAGCAGTCGCAGGAATCCTCGCGCATTCTCCACGGAGCGGGTCGCTGCGCTACGCCGCGCTGCGCTGCTCTTCTGGTGTGAATTGAGCCTAACTGTTTTTAACATTCGTTGCCGGGCAACATGTCTGCGCCCGGACCACGTGGCTCAAGAAGGTGGCCAGCAAGACTTTATCTTGTGCCCTTGGTACAGAGCATAACGGTCACTAAATCTGTCACGTTTTATCGGTCAAAATAATTCCAACAGTCTGGGATAAAACTATGATTATTCCAATAGCCTTGTATTCAACTCGAAATTTATTCATCTGGGTATAATTTATGAAATCCTTTAGAAGATTTACGGTAACGGGCATAAAAAGTATTAAAAGGTACCTCGTAACAGCCGTCCTTACCTATATTGCTTGAAAGCAATAGTAATAAAAGAGGTTATATTTCCCTCAACGGTTTTCCTTTCCTCCGCCAACTAATTGCAAGTTTCTTGGGAACATCTGCAGTCTTCTTAATTAATGATCATGTCCCTCCTTCTTTGGCAAGGGCGTAATAGTGGTGATAAGGTCAGCAGGTAAAAAAAAATAGCACATCATTTTCGCGAGATGTGAATAGTTTCTTCTACATAAAACAAGGTTGACCAGATGCAAGCAGACGTATTTCAGTGAGACTGAAGATCCTAAATACTTAAAAATGGACTGTTTAAGTCGCCGTTGCCTTCCAAGGTGGGATACCAAACATTAGTAGACAGTTTATATGGTGACATTTCGAAAGTGATACAAATAGATCTATCAACAGATTTGGCTAAACGCTGACAAACTTTTTACATAAGGCTTTTATCGAAAGTAATATTGAATATTGGGACCGGTCGTAAACTCTTACTATCTAAGACGTCTTCAAAAGGTACAATCGAACCAACTAATTCCTGACACACCGCAGAACGTTGTCACAATAAACGTCATAAACATTTCCTTTGTCAAGCAATGCAATGCCACAATGACGTTCACTGTGAATGGGTTCTATGGTGGGTCAGGAATAAATTTGTTCGATGGTACAGTCACGATCCGGGATTGTTGAGCAACTTGCCACTGTTCGCAATTTAGACGTGTAATCAATGGCCGATGTGACCGACTAGATGTAAGCTATTGGATTAGTTTACACGACCAAGTTACAAACATAGGTAAGTGGCTCAACAATCCCTGTTCGCGCTGGTACATAGATATCTCAAATTGGGCCTACTGGTTTCGTGTTTCCCAGCAATATCCATTCAACTTTGTCTTGGCACCGGATAGAGTTAGCACATCTAATTTAGTTTTGTCCCATCTGATTCTGAAAGTAAAGGCGTTTGAATTAAATAATTAGCATCGGAATTAATAAAAAAATCTACAGCAATTTCATCTCAAATTCTTACAAACAATTTCAGACAACGTTAGAGTTCGTTAATTCTAGTAGTTAGGTACGGCGATAAATTAGATTCACAATAACATTACTGACGTTCAATATTATGTATCACCAGTATCAGGCCCTGCGCATACGACAGACTATCCGCGACGGACTTTTTAATTTGTAAAAATAGAACCTATGGAATTATACGCACACGACGCGCAAAAAGTCCGGCGCACAATGCATACAATCCACGCAGACTTTTTTGTGCGCCGCAGACTCGATCGCATAAAAAGCCTGTTGTCTGCGCTGCCCCTCATGCGGTGCTAAACACTTAGCACGATGTTTCGGCAAGCCACAATGCAGGTTTTCAGTGCAACCCTAGGAAAAAGCTTTTTTCCTATTTTTAATTACGTTGTTGACGTGATTGTTAACTTCTATTGAAAGAATGACCTACTTCAGTCTCTGCACCACCGTGTGTGTGGCTACGTGTAACCCCTAATACTTTACAAGTGCAAGCGTTCCTGGCTTCCATCTTCATTACGGAGATGCTCACACCTAATTGCCAATACGCCGGCTAAGTGCACCTATTTACTTGCGGCGTCTCTCGATTACAAGTGTGTTGGCTATTGGAATCTCTTGCACACCCTCTATAGGCTTTAGAGAGAATTAGATACGGCATTACTATAGAGGTTTGTATTTTACCAGTGTGGTGTCGGGATATCACCTCTCCATTTCTTTCGTGGATGTCGTAAAAGGTGGCTAAAGAAGTAGGTGTGCTTTAGGGGATCAAGCGGCAGGTTAGCGACCTATCAATAATGCACATGTTTAAATCTAAAATCATGCTTAAAGTCGCTACAATACGTTAAACAGGTAATAACTATTTAACATTTGTATTTGTCGGAGATGAAGAGAGATGATGAAGATGATAAGGCGTGTGTCAATGTCGAGCGGCGATGCAGGAGATCGATTCTTCGTTAACCATGACACTCATCCATGACTTAGTTGGAATGAAAAGTCAATTTAGTACACTCACGTTTTAATCAAACTAATTTAAAGAGAATACAATAATCACAAGCAATAGAAATTAGATCGGACTACAAGACGCAAACAGAACGCGATGAATTTGGAATAAGGGGCACAACCGCACAGTTCAGCATTCCAACTAGAAGTCCTCCTCGACCGTTACTCGTACCGCTTTTTAAAGTGAAAAGCAGGTAGTTGGTATTGCCAACACTACATGTTGGCTTTCCTCAACAAAACCTGTGTTGCCAGCCTCATTCCAAAAACATCCAAATCTGTTAAGATTTGACGTTCCGTTTAACGTTTAACGTTCCACAACACGATCATCTTGATACGTCACACATCCCCGTATGATATTCCGGCGTTGACCGGAGTTGACGCGTTTCTCCCGTGGCTATCCACCGCGCTACTGAGGGTAGATAACTCTCAGCCGTTACGTTTCTTCATTGAGGGTAATTGTCAGTCCCTCTTATCAACAATGTCTTGACTTCACCCAAGCTGTCTGCATCGCATTGCTAATTACATTGAAAGTAGCTAGATGGCGCTACTAACTCGCAGTAACAATCAACACTGACAAGTACAGCCGTAAACCGATAGATGGCGCTATAACTCCATTAGTTTTGTAGAAAAATCACGTAGACTCAACACCGAATGCGTAGTTCAAACTTCAGCCGCGAGATGGCGTGACTGGATATGCGACATATTTTTATCACAGAATGCTACACTACCTGGTAAGTATATACCTACATAAGCAGGCTATATGTAGGTATGTATTTTATCTCAAAATGTTTACAAAATAAACTATGTAAACCTGTTAAAAATTGGTGTAAAAGAAATCCTGTAATGCTCTCTTCTTATTCAATTTAATCTCTGATCGAATTACATTACTGATTTTCTTTCTAGGAAAAACACTTCACAGGAATAAACGCGTACCTACCAACCTTAAATTGTTTTTTCACAATACCTGCTTTCACCTGAAAATTTCACTAAGATATTTAGTATAATCTATTATCACACCATCAGTATAACTAGGTGTACCAATGTGCTTTTGAGTAGGTACTTGTAAAAAAGTATTTTCTTTATTGAACAAAACATTATTGAAAATTATTATTTGATTTCACTTTCTTTGTGTGTATACTCTTATTTCACATGTTTTACCAGTTGCTCGAAAGTCAACAGGAAGAGATCCTTTAAGAGGAAGTGTTGACCTTTATACTTTTGAATTGTTCTGTGCTTGTTATTTTGTCATGTTATACTGTACATTATATGCTGGCAAAAAAACGCAAGAGAAGAAACACACGAACAAGTTAAGTTACAGCAAGAGCCGATCAAAGCAAAAGACTAAATTTTAGTTTCGGAATAAGTCACTCAAGCGGTTTTAAGATTAATCGAAGGTCTTACTCGCTCTTTTCATAGACAAAAATATTTACTCACGAATAAAGAGTGATTATTCCAAGATATAACGTTATTTTCGTCCGATTGTATCGACATTCGATTTTATCGAAACAAAATGCCCACGTTACTAAATGTTTATTTTAAATCCAACGAACGCAGCATTCCAGTTTCCAGCGTGTTAAATTCCATCTAAATAGACGTAGAAATATCGCATTCCGTTATTAAACATCACGCGGTGTCTTAATTACTTTTAATTAAAATTGTGCATTGGGTAACCATAATAGGAAGCGACCGCTTTTCTCTGTGATAAAATCGTTTTCGCCTCATGCGCTGGCTTTTTATCCTCGCCTCTTCCCTCTAATCCCTGGATTGCAGTTAAAATGCATATGTCGGGTTTAAGCTCGGGCCCACGTCGAAAATTTTATTCTCTATTTGATAGCGAACGGCAAAAAAGCCAAATAGAATACCGCCCGCGCAAGGTGAATTTTCCGATCTTTTCACAAGAACAGAATTTAATATTGTGCTTAGCAATATTTCAGGTGCTCTATGTTCTTGTCGTGATATTTTAAGAATATTTGCTTGGTATTGTGTTGAATATTTTTTCTATGAAGTAATAATAAGTCAGAGAAGAACTTGTACATTGTATTTTGATTGTAAAAAAACATCGTCAAGTTTACCATTGTAATTTCTGAACACGATTTCATCTGTGCAGATAAATTCTTGGGGTGAATTCCGGCGTCAGTTATATTATTGCAAAGTTTCGTTTAAATAAATTGACACTTTTTAGAGGAAAAGCAACAACCATCCATAATAAATACAAACTTTCGCATTTATAATTATATTAGTAGGAGGATACCACTTATTAACAAGGATAGACACTGTCAGTGGATGTCGTAAGAGGCGACTAAGGACATAGGTTAAGGTATATTAAAATAAAGGCGACAGGCTAGCAACCTGTCACTATTGTACCTGCCACCTTAAAACCTAAACATACATATATACATATTCTCACGCCTGTATTCCCAAGAGGGGTAAGCAGAGGACATGTATTGAAAAATCCAGTGCCACGTTTAGCAATTTCAGGGTAACATGGTGTTACATGTGATATTGCAGTGACAGGTTGCTAGCCCATCGCCCACAATACACTAACCCTTTCCCCAGAGTCGACTCTTACGACACCCACGGGAAGAAATGGGGAGGTACTATTCTAACCCGGCACCACACAAAAACCTAAAGAAATATAATAATGCTAGAAGTGGCCACAGAATGTGAAATACTCATCGTTTTGTCTATGTAGGTCTGCCTACCCTATTCGGGAATACAGGCGTGATTATATGTATGTAGTTATGTACATATAGAGACTGGCTGGTTGATCAAGAAGGATCTATTTTTAACCGACTTCAAAAAAAGGAGGTATTCAATTCGGCTGTATTTTTTTAATTTAGATTAGCTTCTTGTTTTTAATATTTTCTAAGATTGAAAAAAGCACCAGCTATAACGAACTGGAAGTATTTAAAAAAACCGTACTATGTAAACTTACTAGGAAATCATAACATATGCAGGTATGATCAAAATTTGATAATCCTGCCAAGACTGAAACCATTTGCGCCTTGCTAATGGATTCCCCTGCCTGGACAATTTGAAGCCACAATGGAAGCTATTAGTTCTTTCTTTGCTACCCTCAGGTACAACTTTGTGATGGAAATAGACTTTTAAAAGTACAAGAAGCGCATGCTTTAGTCCTGCCGGTATAAAACAGGGCATAGAACAGTAAATTGTTTTTGTGCCTGCCGGCGGTCTCCGTCTAACAGCAAGGGCCCGGGATATTTGACTTGACGCACTATGCTTTAAAGTCTTCGCGTTTTTGCTTCTGGTAAAAAAACTCTGTTTTCTTCTGAATTTATTTAATTCCGAGCAAAAGTATGTGAATTGGCAGTAACCTTACATTGAATTTTGCTGTGTGTTAGTTAGCGGCGAATTTTGTTATTGGGATATTCATTTCGCTTTTGCTCTTACATATTATCTAAAACTAAAACGATTTTGATTTTCTTCGGCGGTTGACGCATCAAATGGAAAAAGACAGATTTATAATTTACATTAACAGTATTTAAATACTTTTACATTTATAAAGCATTTTTTTACTGATTCTCTACTGGTCGGCTTCATTATGAACAATAGTTGATATCAAAATTATAAATACTTAAATAACAACTCATCCTTAACTAAAAGTCATGCGTGCTACACGGCAGACCCTTGTTGCAGTGCACATTTTTGGCTCATTCGTCAAAAATCATGATGACAAGAAAGTTTTTTTTCCGGTAAGGTTTTAAATCATCTAAGTGTCGTACAAGAATGTTTGCGTCGTTTTAAAAACACAGTGCGTTGTATGCAGTTACAGTTGAGCTACTATCGCCTGTTAGTGTTACAGTATAACGACGGTTCGAATCTTAGCCGTGGTGTAGCGCAGGCGAAATTGGCCAACACACTTGAGAAAATTATGTCTTGGTTTGCTTTAGCGACCTTGATTAATTTTGCGGCACATTATTTTTTTTGTCTTATGCCGTGTGGTGACGGGGTTTAAAATAACACATCTCCATTTTTTCCGTCGATATCATATAGAGAGGTGATGGTATTTTTAGGCGATTGGCTAGCAACCTCTCACTACAATAGCTTTACAACTTTAAAATCTAGAAAATATATTTGAAATATGGTAGAAGTCATGGATTTGTCAATGTAGTGTTTTGTGTGCTCTGTCAACCCCATTTGGGAACACAGGCGTGATGTATAATGAATGTCCGTATTATTATATTTGTGACACCTTTTGTACATAATATAGCATGTAGATTTCATTCTGATACCGATCGAGCTGTGATTTTATTTTTCAGTTAATATTTGTACGTAGATTAATAAATGTATTGTATGGCGCTTTCATCAACCTCGTAAGAGTTTTGTCAGTCTTGCATGAATGTCAATATAAATGGTACTAAAATGTAAATTTGAGATCGACTATTGAAAAGTTATAAATCCCTAAAATTACGCCGTAAAAATGAGATTGTTTTTAGTAAGATATTTTAACTTCTAACATATTTTTTTTGATATTGTTTGTACTCCCATTGCCGTACCTACTTTACATAGTCTGACCACATTGTAAATGAATCGAACTTTAAGTGCTTCTTTCGCAGTCCTTTTCAAAATAAATTAAAAAAGTCTTTCTTTGAAAGTATAGTTTTTGTTTCATTAAGCCGTGATAAATTCAGATTTTCAACTTACGGCAGTTGTAGATAAAATCTGGACAGTATCAATCAGTCTACTGATATAATTGGCTTGCTCAGTTACTAAATAAGTATTGAATTCGAGCCTCCGGATCGTCGTGTTCACGTCAATTACTTATTCAATATTGACAGGCTTTATTGTAAAGGAAATTGGACGCCGCCTCTTAATTTCCTGTTTAGTACCCAAATGGCATCTTTGATATCAAAAATTCGATTGGGCTTAGATTTAAGCCTCTGGGCACTACGTTGGCGATGTTATAATAGAAACTAGGTGTTTTTTTAAACCAAAGACAGTTATCTGGTACAATCTTGTTGTTAAATAGTGAATTGTAAGCTAATGTAGTTATTTTCCAATTGATTTTTTTTTGCCATAGAAACAACGTACAACATCACGCCTGCATTCTCAAAATAAAGGGACAGGCAGAGCACACGGAACGCTACGTAGACAAAACCATGATTACTTAACGTCTCATGGCTATTTCTAGCATATAATTGTTTTTTTTTTCGTTTTGAGTTGGCAGGTATAGCAGTGACAGTAAAAACCCAATAAGTAAACTTAACATACGGTAAGCCTACGGAAAAAGGAGCATGCTCAGCAAATGCTGAGCTTACTCGAAAGCTGACAGCGCTGGTTTTCAGCTTGCCCTTGTTGGCACAAGCTGTATAAAGTAGACTTCGTTGCGGGTTGGATGGAGGACGAAAAATAATAGCAAAGATAAGATCAAACTCACTAATTCATTACATACTTAATTATTTTGAAATTTTAATTTACTACAAGGCGGCTGTTACCGTGATGGGTATTTTAGAGAATAACATTAATAAAATCCTTTAACCTAAAATGTAAAACCTTAAACCTTAAAAATGTAAAACCTATTTTTTATTACATTGACCTAAAAACCGATAACTAAATGAATATCTAGGTATATCTGGGTGAAGTAAACCAGATGCCTCACGTTTCGGCCTAACATATTTTGATTTATTTACCTCTCTCTGTGCAGCACTTGCTACGGGTTTTAGTGTAAAACGCGTACCTACCTACTCTACACGCTCTATTGTGCTATAATCCGTATATTTAATTATAAGTGACTCTCAAAAGTCTATTGAAAATTGCTATATTCGAGTCGGACTTGTTCTGTACCGTCTGTACCTACAACATTTATTTTGTTCGTATCAAGCAAAATATGCTATGAAGAATAAGAGACAACAATAACTTTACCGCTGTCCCTATACATTGACATAAGATACCAACTGCAAAAATAAGTTTGTAATCGTATAAGTATCTTGGTGGTCTTGACCGACGTAGAGACATACACAAACGAACATCGAAGTAATCCTGTAAGTATTCCATTTCTTCATTTGAACAGTAGAAATCGTGTAAAAAGCGTTATTATTATTTCTTTACCCTCTCTCATAAATGTGAAGTTATCGTACCATAAATATAAATAGCCGCGTTGCGTGGCAGGGACTTAAGAAATCACCGAATCAAAAATACAAACAAGACAGTTACAGATCACTGCGTAAATATAAGTAAAGAGAATCTTCAGGAGGGCAGCGTTGGATGGCCCTTAAATTCGGCGCCGGAGATCGAGCCTACAATGGCTCTAATTAGACACGTTGGATGTACCAAAATGTTGACAGTCTACATAAAAGAAAGTTTTTCTTTACCAGAAAAAATATTAGCGAATCAGGAATTGTAGGCATATTTTATTTTATTTTATTGGGCCTAGGAAGATATTATGTCGTTGGGATATTGATATTGATGTATATCGACGATAAAAGTAATGATAGTACTTGGACTTTTACTTGAAAGTAATTTTGGATTCAATTTGAACAGTTTATTTTCCTAACTTACAACTTGTCTTTTTTGTTGTATCTTACAGCGCCTCCAGTACTTCAAAATAACGTTTCGTTAACTTCTTTCGCTTAGTTACTAACTTGTTTAAAATAATAGAAATAAATACCTACTCAGCTTCAGTAAAAACAACTACCAAATTTTGCTAACTAAATAAATGTAGAACCGTTAAAAATTGCATCTTACAAAAATAAAAGCGCATCTACGAGACAAAGAGCAGTTTAAAAAGAAATTTATTATGACGATGAATGAACTACCCAAAGGCATTATCCTAACTCAAGTCATTTCCTTTCTTAAGACTAAAATCTGGACTTAATGTTGCCTTTTCAGCCTATTGTGCGCTCACAGAAGGCTCAATTCATACTGGCTTTGCCGGCTTTCAGCAAACTCGAGAAACTAGAAGCTTTTAAGTGTAAAATGCGATGGAATTGTTGCGTGCAAAGAACATAAGATGAACACATTAAAAAATAATAGAGAGCGTAATGTGTGTGTGAGATTAACAGGACTGAGAGACAGACGTTTCAGTGTTTTTTTTTTGCTATTTACAAGCTTTTATTTAGTTTCATCTAGAACTTTGCTATGCTTGTCTGAATCGGACGACAACAATCTTATATTAAAATGGAGGTGCTAGCTCTGATCGACTTCAATGGAGAGAACTCTTCAATGTTTCGTCCGATTGACTTAAAAAAAAACGTATCTAGTAATAAAGCTGACATCAAAATAAAGTTTGAAAAAGTACAGCCAGCTTAGATGCCGGTTGAACCGAAACTATGTTTTCTATTGATTCAGTAATTTAAATGTTACCTACTGTGTGAAGTTCAATTTTGAATAAACAAAGATTTGTAAGGCGTTTTGAACACATTCGTTTGATTTTTTTCCAGTAAAATAAAATAGCTTTTCAAGAGTCGGTAGAAAAAAAGACAAGACACGAAGAAGGGTGATCAATCATTTCTTACGTATGCATATAAATAAGACTAACGAGAATATATGAAAAGACACCTTAAAGGTATCAACTGGGAATAAAGTTAAATTCGTTTGCTACTACTCATTTTAACGAAAAAAAATCTATACACCAACATACGAATATCTTTAATCTTTCCGAATGGAACCACCATTTTAAAACGTTAATTCCTAAGATCCGCTCCCAAGGGACGCAAACAGCATTATGCCCCATGCCTCGTAATCGCATCCGAAGGCGGGCACATTGTTCCACCTTTATCTCGTCCAAATTACATTTCACAGCCATCTTGTATCTTCCGTTTTGGCTTGCGTTCTTCCTATTTTTAGTTTAAAAAGTTCAATTTGCATTTCGCAAGCGGAGCGTCAACCTGGCTCTCTGGAATTTTGATATTGAGTTTTCCTTGATCTTTATTGCTTAATTCTTCTGTTAGCTTGCCTTTACCTTTTGGTTTAGCGATTTTGTCTTGGTCTTGCTATTAGAAGCGAGTTTGTCCTCTTTAAATTATGATTTATTGAACACTAAAAACATTACGAAAATAATACAAAATGTAAAATTAAGGTAGGCAGCCAATAGGCGGCTATATAGGTAAAAATCAATCTCTACTATACATATACTATACATACTCTACTTATCGAAAAAAAAGATACACTTCTGTAGTTTTATGATACTTAACACTAGCTTTGCGCCCGCGACTTCGTTCGCGTGAATTTCGGATTTTGGGGTCGTAGGTTTCTGAGCCTATTCATAACAAACAAACAAAGTTTTCATTATACATTAAACTACCGTGAGACTCACACATGTTGTAAATTACCGGATAACAAATAAATAAAAATAAATCGAGTTTAGCTCGACATGTTTCGGACTAATTCGTAGCCCTTCATCTAGGAGCCGCAAGTTTTCCTCTTCATAATATTAGTGTAGATGTAGATATCTAAACTCAAATATTTTACGGAATCCTCTTTTTTTCAAAATAAAATTTAGCCTATGTTACTCGTGGATAATGTGGCTTTCGAACGGTGCAAGAATTTTTGAAAACGGTCCAGTAGTTTCTGAGCCTATTCAGTACAACCAAACAAACAAACATACAAACAAACAAACAAAGTTTTCCTCTTTATAATATTAGTGTAGATATATTATATTTAAGAATGTCATATTGACACATCTTATAAACGAGCCTAACTCCACGGTTACGAATACTTACAAGTTTATAATAAAATAAAATTAACACGTCGTTACAAGTGTAAAACATTTATAGGTGATCGTCATAAATTAACTTGATTCCTCTCAAAAATATGACGCAAAGAAATGTAGCTAACAATATTTTTTTTCCAAATCGATACCAACTTCCGCGTACGGAAATAATTTAAATTTTCGTTCGTAAACAAATTCGGTTCGTACGAGGAAAAACATGTTCGTAATCTTTACTGCCGATCCACTTAAAAGTTTTCTTTTAATAAAGGAATCTGATGACTGATTGGGAAAGTTTAGTAAGTAAAAATACGTGCCTCTTGACAAAGATTTGATATGGTAGAGTTTGAGATTTATAATTTACTAGCTTTTGTCCGCTGCTTCGCTGGCGTTAAATTCAGGGTGTTTCTGAGAAAAGTGACTAAGCGGAAACCAAAATCAGGGGAGATCCACTCCGCAGTTAGGTAGTAGGTAAGGTGGTAGGTAACGGAGAAAAAGAGCAATATGTTTACGCCTAAACATGTCCAGGAGTGGACCGTCTGTCCGTAGACTATTAGGTACCTATTCTGTGCTGAAATTGCTGTTGCCTTTCGTTTATGTTAGAATCTTATCCCTATTTATGCCATAAAAAGATAAAGAGGTAAATTATCAATAAAGAGATCTTCGTTTCATACTATAGGCCATATAACAGAGAGCCTAATTTTAATTGGAAATTAATATTACCAAATGTAGGTACATCTTCTCAGGACTCGGGCTATTTCCAAAACAAATTCAAAAGTATAAGTTTAGCAGTTGAGGCGAGGCAAAAAGTACCAGACAAAAGGAGAGATTTCCATATTTTTAATATCAGTAAGCATTGCGTAGATATTGCACACTTCGTCTTACACGACACCTTTGACACGGGACTTGTCATTATTAATGAAATCACTTTGATCTGTCATAGTTGAGTTAACCGTATTTTAGCAAATGTCCAAAAAACTGTACATTGTTTATTTCGGTTTGAACTGCTATCTTATTCCGGCATTAGATTATCGTAGGAGACTTGTTCCAGAAGTTTCGCGAGGTTGTCCACAACGGCTGCGCTCAGGGACTGGGAGATGGTTGGACCCACGTCGGCAACTATCTCTCGCCACATTTCGTTGAGAAATCTGTTCACTTGGTCACCTGTAAAGTTGGTTCGACGTTTAAAATCGACAAATTGGACAGCGACAAACAGCGAAAAAATTAAAACTTAAAGAATCGGCTTCTGAACACACGCATGTATCACGCCTGTTTTCTTTAATGGGGTAGGCAGAGCACACGAAACGATACAAAGTCAAAACTATGAGTAATTCGCGTTTCCTACCTACATTTAGCATATTGTTAGGTTTTAAAATAGATGAAAGAAGAGCAATAGCTAGCCTGTCTGTCGCCTAAGACGTACCTACCTCAACCTATTTCCTTGGACGCATCTTACGCTTGTGCGCGGAAGAAATGGAGAGGTGTTATTCTAAACCGGACATCACGTGGAATTCAAACACGAAAATAGTGCGGAATCTTTAAGAAACTTTTAAGCCTAAGGCATATAAAGGACGATAATAATGCTTGAGAAAATAGATTTGCCCAATTAACATCGGATGGTACTTCATCGGCTGAGTGATCAAGTCCTTGTCTTAAATTAGGGATAGCCGCAGAGCACTATTTGTATAAAGCCTTTGATTGCTAATAACTATAACCCTTTCACCCTGTGAGTAACGCTTTGTTTACTGAACAGCCAGCCAGTGTTTTGTTCTAAGCACTGTTGTTCAATATTTATAGCCAATTAACTAAATTCGAATGTAACAAACATGCCTATTTGTCCAACCGCCCACTTTGTTCATAAATTCACAAATTTTACTGTTATCGGTTTTCGAATGTTCCCATAGCGACTATGAATCATAAATCTCGAAGCCTTTTTTCACCAAAAACCGATTTTTCGCCAATTTTTCACATCGAGCCGCAAAGTTATTTTAGGTCCATTAATATGATTCATTTAGGGATTGGCGGTATTTGGTGGAATTTTGGCATTTTTTAATTCATTAGTTACAAATTCGTTTGATGTTTTGCAGTCGAATACTTTCAATGAGTTTAGTTCAGTAGACAGAAAAGTAAACTTACCTATGGTTTTGTCGTTTAATAAGTTTTCGAGACGAAAAGTAGCTTTTTCGACCTCGTACTTAATATCGTGTTTAATAATTTTCCAATGGATTTCACCATCATCGCATGTAACGTGTTCATACCAAAATCGTATGTGAAGGTTTGTATTTTCTGAAACAACAATATGTAATAACAAATTTCTGCAACTCAAAATGTGGCCCCAATCAGTGTTTAGGCACATTAAAATACACTACGTAAATTAACAATTTCTTTTGACACGTCCTTACAGGTCTGTAAACTAAAGCTGGCACAGTTCTACACACGTTGCGTTTGTGGTAGTGTCCGTGACTGACCGCGTGCAATGACGTTGCAAATGGGCATCAAGAAATTACAGTCTATCTCGCTCGCATTAGGTATATGACTTTTGTGTGAAAGAGATAGAGTTATTATTATTCTTTTGCTACCACATATTACTTACACATATACATAGACTAATCTCTTTTGAGTTTGTTCGTTAGCATTAGTTACGGGAAAATTAGACGTACCTAAAAGTAAGATGTTGATTACGACAAAAATGAAGATGCAAGAAATCATACTTGAAAGTAACACTTTTGTATTCACAACCCCCCCGCCAAACGTTTCTACAAAATACATTCAGCCAAAATACGTATTAAAAATGCTGTACCTACAACGATAATGAATTGGACGGTACTCATAACTTGCGCGTTCAGCTTTAGTTAATCGATCTACATATACCTATACAGCTACATTTTAGTAAACTCAACGTTGACCTTAAAACCACGTGACTGAAAGCAATGATATAAATTGTAGGCTTTGAAGCGTATTATAATGGTAATAGATATATAATAGCTAAAAAAATTAAGCGAAGATTGATAACATAATTAGATTTGAACAAATAACCGAATTGTGTACCAGTTTGTCGGTAGATTTAACTCAATTGGACTTACTCAGTTTGATGGTTGAATCCCCCGTCGATTTAATTGGCACAATCAATAGTTTTCCGCTAAGGTCGTATGTGCCAGTGACATCCAAGTTCACTAATGCATCTGCTGTAATTAACTTTTTATTGAGGTCAAATCTGTAACGAAACGTTTTAGTATAGTAAAAAACATGGACAGCTACTTTAATCCTTTAATTGAAATTTTATGAATGAGCCATAATAATCAGCAGAAAAACAATTGCGGTACTAATAAATAAAACCAATCACTGTTAAATTGGCGCCCAAAGTGGGACTAAAGAGTGAAAGGGCTTATTTAGGTAGGTACCTAATAAAAATTCAAAATTAGAAGCATTTATAACGTGACTCCTGTTCATTGTCAATAGCCTTAGAAACGTATCGCCGTTTAGATTCGTTTTTCATTCCATTAACCCTTTAGGCCAACGTTGAATGAATCAAGGCTTTGTGCTTAATTATTTAAACGACCTTTACGTTAAGGCGTTTTCATAATATTCGTAATTAAAAGAGCCAGAGCTAATTGTCCGTGAGTCGTGACGTCGTTAGGCACATAGTTCATTATAGTAGCGTCAGGAGCTCAGTTATTCACTGGAATAAATTGGAATAATTTAGCCTTTTATACGTTTTTATTTAACTTGCAATGTTTGTGTGTATTAATAATTAAATTTGTTTAGGTTGACTCTTGCAAATCAAATTTTGCGTAACCTGCGTTATTTGTGGTTGTGCTCGTCTAGTTTTTAGTTCAGAAAACCACTTCTCCATTTCTTCCGTGAATGCCGCAAGAGGTGACTAAGGAAATAGATTTAGGTATGCTTTAGCTGACAGACTAGTTCTAGTTCAGAATAGACTCCTTTCCTCCATTTCAACGTAAAAAATACAATGCTGACAGTGGCATGAATTACGAAATTGTCATGGTTTTAACTATTTTTTGTTTCGTGTGCTCTATCTATCCCCTTTAAAAATATCAGAGTGATTGTATGTATGTTTAACGTACATACACGGAAAACTTGTTACACAAAACTCTAACTTATTTTATGAAGCATCCTGATTGTAGTTCACCAAACATAAATTTGTTGCAATATAGGTACCAAAAGACTGTGTAGTTTATAATCAGGGATCGGAAAAATTTGCGACATTGTTTGCAATTATGTGGACATGACTCCAAAATTAATTGAAATGTTATTCAGTTAATTATTTTTTTACATACATACTCGTACATACGTAATCACGTCTACGTTCCCAAATGGCGTAGGCAGAGCACACAAAACGTGAAATAGACATGACCATGATTATAACTATTTCACGCTTCGCAGCCACTTTTAGCATATTTTTTTAATTTTGTACTTGACATATATTTTGATTCCTAGTCAATAAATACAAAAAATTGTTAAATTATTGGTTTATTTAAAAAAAATGATAGTATTTTTTCCAAATCGTTATTTATTTATCATAATTATATAAATATTTATGGAAACGATACCCTTTTTTAAATACGAACCTTTTGCTAATAATTATTTATGTAATTCATCGTCGTCTTAACGTTTTTTTTTTTAAGTTACTATGGTTTATACGTGGTTATAAGCACTTTATGAATAAACTATTATCTCCAAAAATTCAAATTATATTTCAATTAATAATTAATTAGCATTTTGATTAATTTTGAAGTCATGTCCACATAATTGCAAACAATGTCGCAAATTTTTCCGATCTCTGTTTATAATACACATGACAAAAAATAAATAAAAAACATTAAAAAAAAATACTGAATTTGTTTAATTTAGCACCGACTAATAATACATTCTCTAGGGGTCCATAGAATGAATGAAAGAGAACAAAAATTAGTTAAAAAGAATACAATTTTAGACGCCAATTTGAAATCCCTAGGTTTTTGTGATTGTAATTTTATTCTCCAGTTGTTTTTCAAACCTAAGCTCGATAAAAATATTCATAGAATTCTATTAAAGTAAAAAGTATTTTGACTAAAGTGATAGGTAGGTACCTAACTAATTTGGTTAGTGTAAAAACAAGTGAAAATACCATTATTCCCAGTGGTTTTGCAGGCTTTACCCGTGACGGTAATCATAGCGGTGGCTGCAAAACGTTAATGGAATTACTTCCTTCCATGTTTGTAAGGTGTACTCTACTATTTACCGTTTAATTATTACATCTTCCTTTTAACGTTCCAAGCCAGCCAGGCAAGGCCAGAGATTGAGTAGTCAATATGATTTCTTCATAAATTGTGATTCATGACATGACAATTACACACTTTATTAAAGAATATTTTATTTAAGAATAAATGTTATTATTTTGATTTGTCCCACCTCCAAAATTTGTTAGTGATGTTTATTGTTATTCCACAAAAACAAAACAATAAAGAAGAAATAATAATAATAAATACAACTAACTTAAAAACTAAACTAAATTTAAAAAAGGGCACCCCCGAGGCATGGTCCCAAAGACGCTGGCAGCGTTTCCTCGCTGTATCGCAATGCTGATGCGTTGAGCGAGGAAATAAATAAATAAATAAATTGATTTACAAAGTTAGGTAAATAGGGTATAATAGTGACAGGTTGCTAGCCTTTCGCCTTAAGTATACTTCGACCTAGTTTTCTCAGTCGTGTCTTATGCTTATGACATCCACGGAAAAATTAAAGATCAATTAACTAACCCTGAAAGATTTTAGTTACTGTTAGTGATACGTTACTATCTTAGGAGTTCAAGTTAAGCGTATCTACGATAGATTTATTTTATTAATGGCTCAGGGAATTTTGATTGAAAATAATACACATTAACATTTTTTGTTCGATACTACGAGTAGCTATCGAAAAAGCCATCCCACTGTATCCAGGCGACTTTTTGTTCGTGGTGTGTATTGAAATTAAACCAACTCACTAGGAAGAAAAACAACAGTTTAAAATCGAGACCAGCGAGAATTGAGGTGGGAAATTCGAAGAATATGACACAGAATATGTTTTAACTGCATACAAAACGAGTGTCCATGTAAACTTTGCATATTTACTTTGAACTTTGTATTTTTGGTGGTACACAGTGAAGTACACCTTTCGTAACGCGTTATTACTATTAACTGTCACGCTGTTCAGGACATACTAATTCCATGATTCCATAAATTAGGAGTGCCTACCTATTAATGAGGCAAGTTGTATGCGCTGCTACATTGCGTTGAGTTTATTTACGATGTGTTGCAAATTACGGTTCACTCTTAAGCGTTTGCAAGGTAATTAGGTATCGAAATTTTGCGTGAGTCATTGACTGATTGGTCAGAGCCTTCCTTTTTTATCGATATTATCTATAAATCGATAGTTTTTTTTAATTTTTATGGAGCGTCACGTTGTTTGGCCGTTCGGAGTCTTTAATAGTGGAGTCATTTATTCCGAACCTCATCGAATAAGTGACATTTTATAAAAATGCAATAGGTACGCAGAAAATTTCCAAGATGTTGGCAAGTTTTCCGGAAATTTTAGGAAGGTTTTCAATTAACGAGAAAACGAAACGGAAAGCCTCAATCCCGTAAAAAGTCGGATAAGTTTTCAAATGTTTCCTTTGCAAAAAACTTTGCTTTTCTAGAAAGTTTCTTTCGGAACTAACACTACGCACTTAGTTCTGCCTTCTGCGTATAGATTACAAGCAATAGGAATGAAAAATATGGATAACTCACGCCTTAGATTGAGTTTAGCTCGACGTCTTTCGGACTAGTCTGTAGCACTTCATCTATAATAAGTAGATGGAAAGACAGTGTTGAAATTTCATACTGTGTCAACAGTTGGTACAAAGTAATGTTGTTATTGTTGTATGCTACACATGAGACAAATAGTAACTAGGGTATTCGTGAACCAGTATCAGTTTCGTAGACCACAAGCGGTAGCGGAATCGGAGCGGTGGCGCGCAGTGCGCGTTCGGCAGCAGGACTAACTTAGAACATGTCGAGCTAAACCTGATTTAAGATTTGAGTTATCATTATGAGTGAGTCTCGCGGTAGTTTCATGTTCAAGATTACAAACAATACTCACTTTAAGTCATCCAACCTCAGGTCCGACAGTCCACTAAACGAGTTCTCCTTGAAAACGAGTTTGAGGCCGTTCTCATTCGGCAGGTAGACTGTCATTACTGGGACGTAGAGGGGGTCCAAAGGTTCTAGGCCCCTGCTAGGGTCCCCTTTGGAAAACTGGTGAAGAGACTCTCTCGCCGACTTTAGGGCACATTCGTTTAATTTGGGGTCGTTCCTCGAACATGCAGTGATATACTCCGCTGAAATTTTTAAAAGATGATAAATTTGTGTATAACTGAAAAGAGAAAATGTGATTCGGTTTTTTTTGTAAATATATTTTGTACATGCACATTGATTGTTTTTACCAGTAAATTGCTACTTAAGTTACTTTCAGCAAAAAAACAATTTCGTATTTTTCATAACAGTGTTGCTTTGGGTTATTTCGTGACACATTATTCCTTAATCAAAATATGCCCAAAAATGGTTATGGCAGGCTTGGCTATATCTTTCTTATCAAGAAGAGAATATTAATGAACATATCTTAGAAAGAGGATGGTTTAATTATTAATTGCTGAAACTAAAAATCAACACAAGCGTAGTTGCGCGTAACTATTACTTAACTACTTCACAGAGTAACAAAAAAACAACTTCTTTAGTTTCTAGTTTTAAGTGTAACGTTGAAATTCACTTCTTATCTTTATCTTTCTTTTTCATCTACTTTCCTTTTGTTTGTGTAAAATAAGCTTCTGCATTCTAAAACTTTGACCTACTTAGACTCCTTATCTACCCGACCCGTTCACCCCACAGTATTTTCTTAAGTGTCTAATAATATCAAATTTAACTCCACGCGTCATCTTAACGACTCACCTCACCAAGATTGTTAATTACCGCTAAAACTCATCCGGGACGTAATAAAAGAGGAGATAAATGAAACAAATGTGCGCGTTTTAATTTAATTAACACTTACGCAGCCCCAGCGCGGTGGCAGACGAGAAGAGACACAACAGCCACAGAGCAGACATCTTGGGTACACTACACTTGGGTACTAACTACAGTGCCTTGTTACTCCGTTTTATAAACTGACGCTGAAAAATTACAGGTTGCAGGGCTTTCATTAGTAACACACACCCTTCAAATTGTTAGCATAAGCGTGCACGTGACAGAAACTATTCAAACCGACTGTTTTGACGACTCGTTCTAGAGTTTATGTCCACTGACGAGCTTGTTTGGAGATAAAACTATTCTACGGAACATAACCTGTAATGTACGTGTACCTTTAGTAATTGTACGCGTTTTAGATGTTACGGAATGGCATATTACCTGTTTATCAAACCTTAGCGTTTATGAGACATTGTAACTTTATGACGATGCGGTAAAGCTACATTTTGTATGCTTCTTCGTTGTTAAATGTCAATTGACGCATCTTCTGACGTAAATTACTTTTTTTGATGTAATCGTAACTCCTTGTCTCATATTACATCAAATAAGGTATTGTTACAGTAATAATGTCATAAAGAACAGGTTCTAGTCACGGTAGTGTACTGAATAATGGTACGTTGTGCTGTTTATGCACAAAAAAATAATTATAGGCAAACGCATAGAAACCGAAAAATTAAAGCTTTGAGGTTGATTAATAATCGTGTGGACGTAATTTTTCAATGTCAAAGTTTATTATTCAACTTAACACTTTTTCCTGCGAAATGTTTTTCGGGAAAAAAATAGAAGTAAAATATTTTTGCATCTTGTCCGCCCCTGTCCACTTGACAACGTTATAAATGTAAGTCGCAAATGAAAAATTATCTCTAAGCCATTATAAATCACACGACAAATTAATTAAAAGAAGAGCGAAGGGTGCAAACAGAAATAAACAAATTATGTCAAAACTGTGTACCTACTAAAAAAGCTACAATACTGCTTAGACCATTTTTGTTGAAGCCATAAACTTTTAAATAATTAGCCACATAGTATGGAAATTAAGACATCTTCACGTTACCACTTACCACTAACAATAAGCTTGAATACGTCACGTCAGCAGACATGGAAGATTTTAAGTAATGAGGGTAAGTAGGTCGCTTTTTCATGGAAATATTTCAATTCCTGAGGTTGATCTACCCGCATAGTCATTTGGTAATATTAGATACGACGGACCCTAATTTATGCAAGCTGACGTTTTGTTTCATCCTCACAAGATTGAAGTCGTAGACTTTCAGAATGATGAATGTAATTTTTGCTTCATTTGGAGCATGAATGTTAAACATCGAACCAAAGTTAGCATGGAATTTATTATGTTTTCAGCATACGAGCAAAATGATCATCTGACTGTAAGCGATCACTATTACGTACGATTTTTGGCAACAAAATCAAAACAAATCATCGTAGATTTGGTTTTAATACTGTTTTTTCTGTCTTTTCAAGAATTCATAAAAACAAAAAATTCCCTTAAAACTTTGGAAAATCCGTATGAATAATTCATCACCGTTATTCAATACAAAACCTTCCACAATAAATGTAAAAATTGATCATACAATATTCACAGATAATCGGCTTATGTGTCCCCTGCAGAGTGATAAAAATTGTAAAACATGTTATGATGCTACTTATCTTAATAATATAGTGGGTCGTAAATCACTCGTACATTGTTACCCCGCTCTTATAGCAATGAAGAAAGTCTTACAACTTGCGTTAGGTACATTGCACGGTATGTAAGGGAAAACGTTAAAACAAGACAATCAAGCGCTTCAATGTAACACACACTTTATGCAATTTTCCAACTAATGTAATAGCGGGTTGCTGTTGAGCATACAAACTCGGCTAAACTAGGATGACAGTTCATAAAGCAAACACAAATTCAAGTTAATTCCCTCTAATGCTCGCTAGATTGCTGATTCCTATGTAATTAAATTGCGACTTCCTTATCTATTAATTATCTAAGCAAAGTAAACTGGTTGAAACTTTGGGGTAATCAATTAGATGTATCAAACTCTTAGGTTTGCCTTTGTTCTCCTACACACTCCGGGAAATGGAGTTGATAGGTTTTCTCGGGCAATCCATTCTTTGAAACATTTCGCCATTATTATTTATTATTCAGCGGTTTTATTTCCCCGATTTCTCGTTTGACAATTGATTTCTTTGTAAAAAAAATGCAGGATAAATTCTTAAATACAGTTTCATCGAGAGTTACCTCAAAGTATACATACCTACCTCAAAGTACATATTAAATTACTAAATGGGTTAGACAGAGTATACGAAACGCTAAATAGATGACTATACCGCGGTTTTTAGCAGCTTTTAGCATATTTTTAGAAAAAAAAAAGACTGGCTGCCAGCCTGACGCCTTAAATATTCCTTAAACTATTTTTCATAGTCGCCTCTTACGAAATTTACGGAATAAATGGAGAGCTGTTATTCTGATTTAAAATTATATTCTATAATGAAACTCAAAACAGGCTATGTCTGTCTTGTCTCCCGTAATAGCAAAATAAATGCTTGTGCCCATCAGGCAGCGCTCATTTTCCATTTCACGCATGGAAAACTATTATGCTTACCTACAGAAAAACATGTCAACTAGTGGAAATTAAAAGGGACATAAACAATACGAATACCAGAAGCGTGTGAGTCGGAATAGAAAAGAAATTACAGATTTCTTTTATAAAAGGTCGTAGGTAATTACTCTTTATGTTTGTATTGTATTTTCTTTTATCTAAACAATAAAAATGATTTTATCGCCATAATGACCTAAATTCTAAAAAATGGTAGGTATCTTATGAACTTGGAACACTCTGGCGATGTGAGCTTGTGACGCTGATGCGAAATGAAATTGTTTATATTTGAGGTTGCCCTCATTTTAGCCATTCTTTGTACGTCGCACAAATTCTATCTTATTTTCTTAAATTATACGAATGTCGATGTTATGTATGCGACTGTATATTTATAAATATAGCATTAAAATACTCGTGGTCCTTTATGATATTCGCCATTTCAGGCTCATTTCGTAAACTGCATTCGTATACTTTATGTATTTTGTTGCAGTCACGTAAATGACTTATAATTGTTGAAGCAGGTTACTTAGGCTCTCCCTTAATACCTTGGGGTTTTATTGGATCGACAACTTGATGATCAATACTTTTGGACTGTACAGATACGGAATATTATTTATTTTGTGCCAGTACATACTGACACATTTTATTTAAAAAAATGGTTGTGTTGTAGTTATAAAAATATTTATGTAAGTACTTTAACATTGAAAGTACAGCGCCCCCTTGTGGCTGTAGGTTGTATTTCAATTATAATAGCCGTTTCTACGGCGGTACGAGCAACTTGGTGCCGCATAGATCGATCAGAAATAAGTTGACAACCTGTTTCAGCTGCTGTTCGCTAGATGGCGTTTGCTTCCCACAGTAATGCTTATTTAAAAAGAAAAACTGTCTGAACGAACAAATTTTACGACATCTATAGCTGCATAATGTAACCCTATGATCCTGTGTATCTCAGGTTAAGTATAACATCTCTCCATTTCTTCCTTGAATATCGTAGGAGGTGACCAAGGAAAATAGGTCAAGGTACGAAAAAAGGCGACAAGCTAGCAACCCGTCGCTAATATACGTCATTTATCTAACTTATTTAGACCTTAAAAAATATGTTAAAAGTTTCTACGAAGCGTGAAAAGGTTTTGTTTATGTATACCGTTTTGTGTGCTCTGCCTACTGTATTTGGGATTACAAGCATGATGTTTCTATGGATAAATAATAATTATAATTTGTGACGTGTTTTTAGTAGTGTACCTCCTTAGTGTTTTTTTTCACCGTAACCGGCATACAATTATTCGTTTGTTTTTATTAGTAGGTAGATATTACTAAAAGTCCACGAGTGACACGCAGTAGGTAGGTACAACCCTGTAGTCAAAATTTTGTTATTTATCAGCAAAACTGGCAGCTATTATACTCTGCTTTAGGTACTTAACTACATGTACAGATATAGTGAGAAACTATTTTCCTTCGTAAATGTTCGGAAAAGTTCGTATTTATTGTTTTATTACTTAAAACAATTACAATTATCATTTAAAACTGGATATTTACCATATATTTTACGGAATGAATTCCCTTTAAAATGGGTACCGAAGCTATTTGAGAGAAAACGATAAATACAAACTTTTCCGAAAATTTACGAAGGAAAATAGTTTCTCACTACATCTGTAAACTAATTTCAGTTGTTAGATTTGACAGGTTAACGGGTTAGTAAACATTTTATCGGATGTTCAAATAGTTGAGCAAAGGAAGGAATAAATCAAAAATGTTCTGTTGGTGACTAAGTTCAGGTACATACATACATACATACATATTCTCACGCCTGTATTCCCAAGAGGGGACAGAGCACGTGAATTCAAAAATCCAGTGCCACGTGTTTAGCAATTTCAGGGTAACCAGATGGTTAAACGTGATATTGCAGTGACAGGTTGCTAGCCCATCGCCCACAATACACTAACCCTTTCCCAGAGTCGACTCTTACGACACCCACGGGAAGAAAGGGGGAGGTGGTATTCTAACCCAGCACCACACGGGAATTCAGTTCAAGTCAATTTAAGTTCAGGTATCCCATAAATAATCGTAATTAGAACACTAACGTCCATCAGATCAATAAATATTAGGTAAGATTCCTTTGCTAAACTATTTAGACATCCGATAAAATTTGAGTAGTAAAAAAAACCTTATTAACCTGTCAAATCTGACATCAAGTTTGTTTACATTTAGTTAAGTACCTAAACCGCCAGATGCTATCATTTACCTAAGTATTGCAGCCAAGTTTTCCCGCAAAAGGGTACTACTGAGCATCATACATTAACTTGCTGGGGTATAGAGAACGATTGAAGAAATCGAAACGCTCCGGAGCGTTAACATTCGTCTAGGCCCGAGCCTGCGTTAGCAAACATCGGAAATGGGCAAAACCCCCATATCGTACGACTTACAGCCCGTGAACAATGAATTGCAAGAGCTAACTAGACCGTTACCGATCTATGAGATAAATAGGCTCAGAAGGGCGAATGAGACCTTTTCCAACAATTAAACAGACCGCATGCAGCAGCAACAGTAGATCGATGGCCGCACCGAATAAACGTGTACGTGCTATTACACAAA
>BHDV01003256.1:2771-25184 GCA_005406045.1 Adoxophyes honmai | reverse complement strand
AAAAAAAAAAAAAAAAAAAAAAAAAAAAAAAAAAAAAATACAGCCGAATTGAATACCTCCTTTTTTGAAGTCGGTTAAAAAAGAAAAGTAAATGCATGACATCGCGTTACCGCGCCGCGCAATTCCGCTTGCGCTGTCACTGCTGTCAGTGCGTTTAGGTCTATCGTCAATTTTTTTTAATCATATACCTAACACAGACAAGAACTATGTTTCGTACAGAATGCGAATGGTCATACAGCCAGATTCTGGCAAAAAGGTTCAAACAAATTTACAAAAAATGCATATTAAAAACGCGTTGACATACATCCAAAGTATTGAATTAATACAGTTTCATACTGCAAATTAATTTTGCATTTAAAAATTGGCCCTTACGTTTTAATAGCTGAATTATTATTTTTACATTTGTAACCTCCTTAGGCTCAATTCACACCAGAAGAGCAGCGCAGCGCGGCGTAGCGCAGCGACCCGCTCCGTGGAGAATGCGCGAGGATTGACAGGACTGCTCGAGAAGCCGCTGGAGTAGGAAGTTGCTGGAATTTACATAATTATTGACATATTGACATATGTATTGACAGGCGGCCGTCGCGACTACTCGAGCATCCTCGGGCATTCCCGCGACAGCTCGCGCAGTCGCACGGCTTTGTTTATGGAATGCGCTGGAATTACCGCGGATCCGCGGGCATCCGCGCGCATCGTTAGAGTTTCTCATGCGATAATAAGTCTTATTGTAATGAAAATAAAGTTGAAATTTTCATGACTCTGAAACTGCGCTCCGCTACGCCGCGCTGCGCTGCTCTTCTGGTGTGAATTGAGCCTTAGTCTGAACTAACGTACCTATACTAACTTTTGCAATTTTTAAAACTAAATTTTTCCTCCCATAAGATGTAATGATAACTCCCGCGGTTACTATTTAGGCCTTTGTCCTAAAGGACACGCTCTTGTAACACCATTGACGAGCAAGTGTGATGAAAACAATATTATTCCATACATATGTAAGACTAAACAATTTTCAGCTTAAGAAAAATTAAAGACGTAATAAACAATCAGCCAAAAATTATTAGGCCAAAAAATAATGTGGCGAAAAAAATTCTGGCAATTTTTTTAGACCAGCGGTTCTCAAACTTGTTGGCTGATGGAACCCTTTTAGAAAGCGAAATACTTGACGGAACCCTACAATAAAACTACAGTCCATCCGTCCGTCCGTACGCTGCGCCGAAACGTTTGACCAGAGAGTGGTGTTTTTTTTTCTAAATTCTTGCGGAACCCTTCCAGAGGTGTCGCGGAACCCTGGGGTTCCGCGGAACACACTTTGAGTATGGCTGTTTTAGACCAACAAATACATAATATAATAACACATTTTGAGGAATTTCTTCAACCTGAAATGGACTACATTTATGGCGCGTTAAGCTTCATTTGCTTAAAAAAACACAGATTGTATAGAATACAGCTACTATAATATAACTTTTTATAATATGTTCGCCTTTGTACTTGTGTTTTGTTCTGTACTTGTTAATTTACGTAGTAACATCCGTCCAAATCCCTTTTCAATGAACCCATCTACACTTCTCAGATATATCTGTCAAGTTAATCCCCTTTCTTTCATCTAACCTCTCTACGTGACCAAATCAACTGAGCATACTTTTTTCAATCGTAGTTTCTACTATTTCAACACCAAATTGTTCCCTTAACACTCCACTCCTTATGCAATCTTTCAGTGATACACCTTTCATACTTCCCATAAAGCAAAAACAAAAAACTAAAAGTAAAAAGTAGTGACAAGATTTTATTTTGTACCATTTATGTTCACAGATACTTTTCCAATAGCTTAAACAATAACGGAAAAACAGTCACTGCCATATCGTTGCTCATGATAAAGTCTATATGATTCCAATTTCTGGCCTTCATCACATGATAGTACACTACATTAGGCAAGAAACTTCTTAAAATTTTCACATCTTTTAACCGTGCCAAAGGATCATTTTTGCCAGCGAACAATGCTACCCTAGCTTTGACATTATACAGGTTGTAATCTGGAGGGAATAAGAACCCATAACGTTTCAGATTCTCCTTAGGTCCATAATCAAACTCACAGAACCTTTTAGAGGTTATCAGCTGACCAAAATGCACCAAGCTTTTGCGTGAAGTCGTCGCAGGATAGTGTCCAACAAATATTTTCATAAAGTTAGGCTCTACCCGACGGGGATCAGCACCGAGGATTTCAAATATTATACGAAGACACACCTGATGGCTAAAAAATCCTTGCTCGCAAATAGAGCGGAATACGGAAATGACTGTCGAGTTTGGGTTAAAGAACTCTTCTCCTCCTAAACTCTTAAAAAACTCGTCAAGAAACGGTCGCATTACGTTGATCGCAACTATCGGTTGAATCGTGTCGGTAAAAAAAACTGCTGGAGCCAAAGCCAAAAACAGTGAAATCTTATAATTGTACTCTGGTCTTTTAGACAGAAGCACAAAGTGCGCCGTAGCTCCTTGAGAGTGTCCCACAGTCGGTATTCTAGTCACGCCTGTTGTTTGTAAAACGTAGTCTATGAAAGCAGGAAGGTCGTAGTAACCACCCTCGTGGAAACTGTAGTTCCAGAAATCATAGTCTTTGTCGGTTAAATTCACGTGGCGGCGACTGTATCTGTTCCCTCTGAAGTTGCCGACCCATACGTCATATCCTGCGTTAGCCAGGACTATGCCCAGCGATGAATTTCCTCTGATGACGAAGCTATCTGCGGAGTCTAATAAACCGTGCAAGAGAAGTATAGGCCTTTTGCTATCGCCTGGTATACGAAACAACTGCAGGATGTATCCATCTTCAGTCACCACCTCATGGTCTTCAACTTGATGCCCGTACTTCATACTCAGCCCCTTAAAATTTAGTCTAGCTTCTTCTATCATGCATTTTACCGGAGTCAAAACACAAAGCAAACTAACCATTAAAAAAACCGTTGACTGCATTTTACATCACCATTTGAGCAACTGTCAATCTCGTTGGCAACGAAATACATTAAAACTGTTGTGGCGTCAATTCTTTCATTATATAGGATACAGGAATAAGACACCTTGGCATTTTTCACCTTTTCAGATTTACATTATTCATTAGACATTTAAAAACGTTTGCAATTTTGTTCTAAAGCTGCAAATTCTTACTTTGCAGAATTTGCTGGTTTAAAAAAAAAATTGAGAGATCTCTTTATTGGAATCTTTCCCAAATTGGTACAAAGTGGCGCTAGGGCGCTACACTATGCTCCAGATGTACTCCTTTTTTAGGGTTCCGTAGTCCACAAGGAACCCTTATGGTTTCGTCATGTCCGTCCGTCCGTCTGTCCGGGCTCGCACTCCTCCGCTACTATTTAATCAAAGTTCTAGTTAATCAAGTTATTATCTAGATAATCAAGTCCAAAAGTTTGTTTTTAAAATTATGAAAAAATGTTTTTGTTTCAGCTCCCTTCCCATACAAATATAAACCGGCCAAGTGCGAGTCGGACTCGCGCTCGAAGGGTTCCGTACCAAAAACTGCAAAAAATCAGAATTTTTGTATAGGAGCCCCCCTTAAATACTAATTTTATTTTAATTTTATTATTTCTTTTTAAAGTAGATATTTAATTAAATATTCTGTGAGCATTTCAAGTATTTAGCTGTTACAGTTATTTAAATAGACACAAAATAGCAAAAAAAAAACACGTTTTTTCTATGGGAGCCCCCCTTAATTATTATTATTATTTTGATTTTAGTATTTATTTTTGAAGAAAATATTTAATTAAATATTCTGTGAGCATTTTAAGTATTTATCTGTCACAGTTATTTAAATAGACCCAAAACAGCGACAGAAATACATCATCTGTGAAAATTTCAACTCTCTAGCTGTTACGGTTCGTGAGATACAGCCTGGTGACAGACAGACGGACGGACAGACGGACGGACGGACAGACAGACAGCGAAGTCTCAGTAATAGGGTCCCGTTTTTACCCTTTGGGCACGGAACCCTAAAAAATGAATTTTAAAAAAAATAATTGGGCTAACCCCCACGTATGGGGTATCTTTGAAAAGGTCTTTTAAAATGCAACAAAAACTACTCTGAAGCTTTATGTAGATCAAACCCCCTAGTCTTGAGATAATCCAAAACAAAGTTAAATATTGGAGATGTCCCAACCGTAACTTTTGAAATATTACTAAAAAAAATCTGGAAAAAATATGGTAAATACCTCAAAGTAAGTACTTTCAATGAAAATTATAACAGACTCGGTATCATGAGTGGTTATTTTTATACAACTAGACCAACTTATATAGTTACAGTCGTCCGAACAAAATGTATGGGAGTCAACCGCAAAATGAAATTTAGCTACGGAACCCTATCATGTGCGTGCCCGACACGCTCTTGCCCGGTTTTTTGTTAGTCTAATCGTATATTCCACTACTGGCCTCCCCTTTCTTTCGCCACTCTTCCCTATCTCGACCATGCACCTGCCAATCATCTTTAGTATTCAGGTCGTTTCACCACCTTCTCTTAGGTCTGCCTCTGTTCTTTTGGCTATCCCTCGGAACCCATTCGGTAACGATTCATGCCCATCGGCCTGGGTGCATTCAGCAGACATGTCCCGCCCAATCCCACTTCAGCTTGGTGGACTTGACACCCACTTCTGTTTCTGTTACACGAGTTTTAGAGCGCAGTGTTGCGTTTTTGATCCGATCGGTTATTCGAACACCTAGAATACTGCGCTCCGTTACTCCTTTATGGGGCGTTTTTTTAGCTTTTGTGGATATTTTAGCTCTAAATAGATCTCTTATTGTTGGAAGCTCTTTTAGCCATAGCTAATGGCTGTACTCTGTACATCTGGAAGGAGGATAGTCCATTAAATTAAATAAGGTCAGCTTAGACGCAACCATTTCGTTATACCTATCTAATTGTAAGTGCTATTTGGGGCGTAGCAAAAGGATTTTGTTTATAAATATTTTTTCCATGGTCCTTCGCAATATAACGCCTGTATCTATTAAATTTCAAATATTTGTTTGGTTACCAGTGCAGTGTAATATCATAAGGATTAAATATTTTATTTATGTACCTGTGTTGTACCCGGTTTGGAATAATATCTCTCCATTTCTTCCGTGGATGTCCGTGGAGGGTAAGGTATATAATTAAGCCGCACTATTATACCTGCCTACTTGAAAGCTTAAAAATATGCTTAAAAATAGGCAACCTCACTTTTTCACATACATACTTTCGATTGGTATAAAAGTTATCTATTGGGTCATTACCTATGAAATTGGCGTTTTGTATGAAGATTTTCGTAACATTTGTGTTTTTCATACTAAGTGTTTTTACGCTTATATAGCAACCAAAAATAATAGCCTTATAAAACTTATGTCCGTGTTTAAAGACACTTCTAACCTAACCATGAGTATAAATTTTAATTAAAAGAAATGGATCAATTAATTATTGCAACCAATTACATACACAATTCCGGAAGCATAAAAAACTTGATTTTCAAAATATTTTTTTGTAGGTTTATTAATACAATCCTTCGGATTTATGATGGTCAAAATTTTCACGACGAATGCAAAATCTTTTGAAATATTGAGTACGTAATTTATCTTTTATGTTATGAAAGTTGCGATGGTTAGAAGTACCTACGAAAGAAAAATCGCCAATTTCATAGGTATGGCCCCAATATTAACCAAACCGGTGAATATAGAATTTTTTTTAATATTCTGGACTGAAATTTGCTAGGCAACCCATATGCAATATATTCTTTGATATATTAAATTACATAAAAAATGCGTTTGATCCAGCTCGGTGAAGGTCGTTGTATGGCGGGATCTTGGTCTATTATAGCGTTTTGCGTGCTCCGAATGGTATTTATTCTTGACAATAATTCAATTACAATTCGCGTGGAACGTACTTACCTAAACGTTTCAACGTACACAAACGTTATCTAAATATGTCATCATCATCATCATCATCATCAGCCTATATACGTCCCACTGCAGGGCACAGGCCTCCTCTCAGTATGAGAGGGCTTGGGCTATAGTTCCCACGCGGGCCCAGTGCGGATTGGGAACTTCACACACAACGTTGAATTACTTCGTTGGTGTGTGTAGGCTTCCTCACGATGTTTTCCTTCACCGAATAGCCGGTGATAAATATCAAATATGTAAATGATGATATTTATAAATAACTAGACGTGTAATTGTGACATTGACATCGGATTACTGGTAGAATACTAGCTATTTAAGAGGATAGGAGTCGCACCACCTCTCCATACAAACGTAGTCCCCTGTTTGCTCCGTGAATAATACGTTAATACGTTAGAGCAAAATATTTTTTTTGTTATATTTGTATCCCTTGTGGCTATGCCCCTATGATTTGCTTTTTTCGATTTTCTAAATAAGAAAAAAAATAAAAAATAAAAAATTTAGAATTTCGAAAAAAGCAAATCATAGGGGGCATAGCCACAACAGATACAAATATAACGTAAAAATTTTTTTTGCTCTAATGTCATTATTCGCGGAGAAAACAGGGGACTACGTTTGTATGGAGAAGCGGCGCGGCGATCTACCTACAATCTGTTAAACTCATATTCTGCTTATGAGCCATTATTTCATTCATTTCATTAAGTGAATAATGAAATGATAAAGGTTTGTTTATGGAATCACCTCATTCTGTCATCCATGATTCGCTATTAGATTGTTTGATTTACTAAATCTTTTTTTTAATGACTGTTTGTTTTTGTCTTATCAAAATATGGGGCAAGTTAAAAGGGCGAATAACTTTTTGCTCCTTAGAGATTAAAATGGTATCTTTAGTTCCGCTCTACAGGCTATAATATAATATTTATTTGCAAAGTATCTAACTATTGTTAAGTTTATCTATTGACCTTTGTCATTCTTGTATGCAATTTCCCATAAGGGCCCTTTTCTACTAAACTTAAAACACAGTTTTAATAAGAAATAATGAACCTACACAACTGAAACCAAAGTACAAATATACCTCTATCTTTATATTTTACTATTTTGCATAAATCAAAAAAATTATAGTTTTGAAGGATTTTACAAAACAGCAAATATCTCCATAACTAGAAACTGCCATAAGGACCCTTTTCTCATGGACGGTCACATATTGTCGTGTTTGCAATATTATTATGAAAAAAAAACAATATGAACAAACGAAACGAATAGAAGCATACAGAACGGATAAAAATATTATAGGGGTTTTTGTTTTGTTGTGAAACTCTAAAATAAATAATTGTCTAGTTTAAACATTATTTCATTATTAAAAATGAGAGAATTATTAATTATTACCTTTTTTCAGAGCCTCGTGCGCCATGTAACTTAAAGGACGCTTTGGTGAAAACAATTAGCTAAAAATACTGATCGTGTACCGAATAAAAAAAATGAAGAGTGCTCTTAACTTTACAGTCTTTATTCTACATGCAGTTACTATAGTACATGCTTCATCTCTGAAACCAGCTCTTGAGGACAGCAAGTTAAACTTCACAGAACTTGCCGCAAAATATGGACATCCAGCTGAAGAACATGAAGTAGTCACCGAAGACGGTTACATTATAGCACTGTTCCACATACCAGGGAGGAGGAAAACCCCTGTTTTTCTAATGCATGGATTACTGGACTCTGCAGACACGTTCGTTTTAAGAGGAAAAACTTCGCTAGCCATATCTCTAGCCAACGCGGGACGCGACGTCTGGGTTGGGAACATCAGAGGGAACAAATACAGCCGCCGCCACGTGACTTTGTCTGACAAAGATCCCGCGTACTGGGACTTCAGTTTCCACGAAAGCGGTTGCTTCGACCTCGCTGCGATGATAGACTACATCCTACGAGCCACGGGTGCGGAAAAAGTGCAGAGTATAGGCCATTCGCAAGGGACGACGATGCACTTCGTGCTTCTGTCTAAAAGGCCGGAATATAATGAGAAGTTCGCGTTGTTTATAGCCATGGCTCCGTCGGCTTTTTTCGACGCTGTGGTTCCGCCTCTCCATCTCTACGCTGAACTAGGTTTTGTGGTTGACCAGTTGTTGGAATCTTTAGGAATGGACGAGGTGTTTGCTGAAGAGTCGTCCCTCGTTTCAGGGTTGCATCGACTGTGCCGACAAGAGCTAATAGGCTACAGGTTTTGTTTGTCAGGAGGATTTTTCCTAATAACTGGAGCTGATTCCTCACGACTTGAACCCAGCTTCCTCAAGGTTGCCATTGGACATGTTCCTGGCCCCAGTTCAAGAAAAAGCTTTTTACATTATAGTCAACTAATGCACAGCAAGAGATTTCGGGAATTTGACTACGGACCTAAAGAGAACAAGAGACGGTATGGTCGAAAAGTGCCTCCGGACTATGAACTGAATAAAATAATCGCTAGTACGGTTCTGCTTGTGGGTCGAAATGATCCCTTCGCAACTTTGGATAATGTTGACATTTTGAACAATTTACTGCCCAACGTAGTGTCATACCACAAAATGAAACCAAAAATATGGAATCATTTGGACTTTATTTGGGGTAACGATATGACTGTCACTTTATTTCCACTGCTATTTAAATTTTTAGACAAGTATCAGTAAAGTATGAAAAAAAAAGTGTAAAAGTGTAGTAGTACCTATGTAGGTATACGTAATTTTAACCAAAAAAAAACAGACTTCAAGTTAGCAATATCCTGAAAGCATAACGTCTGTCTTTGTATACATAGCTTTATAGAATGTTAAATAGTCCAGTATTCAATTAGATCATCAATATTAATTAAATACCTAGGTAATAATTTAATGTTTTATAACTAGGTAACAGGTACATACATACATACATATTCTCACGCCTTTATTCCCATGAGGGGTAGGCAGAGCACATGAATAATATAACCCTGACCTTCCTACGACAAAATATTATACTAACTATTAATTTAATAATTGTTGTCCAATTTGTCGATTTGAAACTGACGGCTTATGGGTATAATGAATAACAACTGAACTGTAACAGGTAAGGTATTATATATTTAATAACTAGGTAACTTGATATTAACCTTGTAACATACTACATGATTATGAAAATTAATAAAAGTCAAAAGTTAATTCTGATGAAGTTCTTCAAAATTGTGTCGGACCCGTATCTTCGACATGTGGAAAAGGTATCCAAAAATATTAGAAGTATTGCTTCCTGCAACAGTAATTAAACGGAAGTTTTACCCTCCATGCCGGAATACAACAGTGCCCGCACTGCTGCTTCGCGGCAAGATTAGCGGGTGTAAGACAGTGGTAGCGATCCCGATAAACCCTGCAAGAACTCTTACTACCCGTCGTGTCGAAACAGTATTTTTTTGGAAGATTTACCCGAAGTTCACACGAAAGGGCCCCTGGTGCCCGAATGCCCGTTGATGTTTTTTATTGTTTAAATGATGTTCCAAAAAAACTGGTAAGATATTAATGAAATTAAAATGAGAAAGAAATACTACAAAAAGAACTATAGAAATCGGTGCACCCGTATAAGAAATTAAAAAAATACAGCCGAATTGAGAACTACCTTTTTTCAAATCAATTTACATTAAGTATATCAGTTGTTATTACCCATAAGCCGTCAGTTTCAAATCGACAAATTGGACAACAATTTTATTATTAAATTAATAGTTAGTATAATAAATATTTTGTCGTAGGAAGGTCAGGGTTATATTTATTTCATACTTATAGGTATATGTTTAGCGACATAGTGTCACATCTATAATCAACATCTTGTTAAACAATAAACGTAACTGTTGTTACAAACTTTTTGTTACATGTAAATTAAATGTCAAACATAATAACATAAGCGAACGTACTCCTAAAAAATGCATTATTGTGACTTCATACGAATGCAAGTTAACCAATTTATTGCGTTTACTTAAATTATTTTTTGGCTTGTCTACGTATCAAATTGCTTAAAGGTTGAATTATTAACTGGACAGAAAAAGGTTAATTACTGTCCAGTTAATATTTATTTTAAATAATTTAAGACAACTCATGATTGAAATTATTTTCTATCTGCTTAATGCAAAAAATTCAATGGATCTTGTATAAAGTATTTTTTTAACGACATGACGTTTTCCACTATTTACTTAATACTTCGTCTAATCGATGTACTGAATTGTCGATCAAAATAAAAATACCCTAAACTACAGGTCCATAAAAAGTTCATCTATATTTGAAGAGTAAATACCTAATAAGAATCATTACTGCGCATCACAACCATCCTTTGACGTTTATGTAACTTTATAGAATATTTTTAGTATAATTACCAACCAGCAGCGCTAATTGTCTAAAGGACCAAAATCTACATTGTTTTTAATTTGACAGATGAAACCAAGAATCGCTTAAAAATTGAACCATTTCAAATTGTCTGCCTAAATATTGCTGTCAAATTAAAAACGATGTACTTAAATTGTAGTGTGTGCTGCGTCACACACGCACTCTTCCACTATTGTACCTATATATAAGGCTTGCTAATTATAATTTACAGAAGTATTAACGAGACACTTGCAGTATCACTACGCTCCTTATTGTACCTCCATTACAAGAATAATAAATAAATAGCGCTGCTGTTTTAAGTTATGACGCGAAGGTCAAGCACGCAGCATCTCAAATAAAGTCAGAGTCAGCAACAACACACAATCATTTTGAACAATTTATAAAAACCGAATGTGTTACGAACAAATGTGCCTACAAAATGTTACCGCAAACATTCGTGATCCTACACCTATGCGTTATGTCGAAAACATTAAATTTATTTAGTCCTAATGAACCTGAGGACGCTAAGTTGAATTTCACAGCACTTGGAAGTAAATATGGGCATATGGTTGAAGAACATGAGGTGGTTACAGAAGATGGATACTTGCTCACGCTATTCAGAATACCAGGCAGAAAGACAATGCCAGTGCTCTTGATTCATGGCACCGCAGATCATGCCGACACCTTTATAGTACGAGGGAAAAAATCTTTAGCTATTACCTTAGCTGACGCGTCGTACGACGTTTGGGTCGCTAACCTCAGAGGCAACAAATACGCAAGACGCCACGTCAAACTTAACCCCGACACGGACCAGGAGTTTTGGGACTTCAGTTTCCATGAAGTTGGGTATTATGACCTCCCAGCAACCATAGACTACGTTTTGAACGAAACAGAAGAAGAAAAAGTCCAAACTATTGGACACTCGCAAGGATCTACTGCACATTTTGTGCTCCTCTCGACGAGACCTGAGTACAATGAGAAGATTAAACTGTTCATCGCATTAGCTCCAGCTGCCTTTCTTAATAATTTCACGCCTCCCGTTTCAACCTTAACGGAAATTGGGCCGGCAATTGATCGGTTTGCCAGGAGCATCGGCATGGAAGAAGTGCCCGGAGACAAACTACCAATAAATTTCTACAATTTGAATTGCGGGCGGCTCGATTCAGAGAACATAATAGCCTGCAGTATACTGACTTTATTCTATGCGATCGGATTCAACCCTGAAGCTATAGAGCCTGAATTTTACCAAGTTCTCATTGGACACTATCCAGGAACGACCTCAAGGAAAACTTTAACTCATTACAACCAAGTAGCGTTGCGGAAGAAATTTGCACAATATGATTATGGTGTTAAGAAGAATAGGAACCGGTACGGAAGTGGTTTGCCTCCGGAATATGATTTGCAACGAGTTAAGGTCAAGACCGCCTTGCTTGTCGGAAGAAATGACCGCCTAGCCACAGTCAAGGATGTCCAAATTTTGAATGCATCTCTACCCAATGTCGTACGTTATCACATAATGAAACCCAAATCCTGGAATCACGTGGACTTTATATGGAGAATTGATATGGATGTGTTCTTGTTTCCCGTATTATTCGAGTTGTTGAAAATGTACAATGGTTGAAGATTGATCTGGATCTAAATAACTTGGCAATCAAGCAATAATGGGTATGAAGTGGTAGTAAACCCTTGCTATTTCACTGATCTCATTCACCAAACATGTAAATTTGTTAGCAGATACAAGTGACATAATTCATGAACCTAACAGTGATAATGAGCAATCACAGATTTACCGGTTCGTCTTCCGTGGTGACCAAGGTCAAACGCGTGTTTAGGTTATTTACTCGTCATACAGAGGAGTAAACAACTAAAGGTTTTGTCACACTGACGGAGGTTAACGCCCTTTTATAGCTTGCGAAGACTCCGGTCATCGTGTGACGACTTGTGAGTGAAACAACTGATTCTTTGCATTTCAATGAACGCGTAGAATTATTACAGTCATATATTTTTTTAATTGTATTTAATTCTAACATTTCTATTTATTATTACTATTATGTTTGTGCTGTGTTTTTCAAAATACAATAAATAAATCTGTGTATCCATAAAACGGCTAAGTGCGAGTCGGAAATAGGCTAGCAACCTGTTACAACTTTTCCTGACAACTTAAAACTTAAAATAATATGCTAAACGAAACAAAAAACAAAAAAACAGTCATGGTTTGTTTCTACGTGGCGTTTTGTGTGCTCTGCCTACCCCATTATGGTGATGTGCCCCCCATACGTACATCACAAGTCTGTATATATCACAAGACAAGAGGTATGTATGTATGTACAAAATGTCAAAAATGAAAATTCTGAATTGTGACAATATCCTGACAGTTTTAATAGACAAAATCTTAACCTAATCTAGTATTAGCTTATGAGCAATGATCTGAATAGGTAGTGCCATTTCGGTGCGTAAGCTTAGTATGGATAAGATTTTTAGCCTGGAGACTTGAATGAACATTTTATGCTAGTGTTTAGTTCAAAGTATGTTTTAAAGAAAGAGTGCGTGGCACTTGGTATACTGGCATCAGTAGATGTTGAAAGGTCATTTTCTGCATGTAAATGGATACTAGACGTCATATATACTCGGTTATATTACGGTATAAAGCACAACTATAAGAAAACTTTTCGTTTCAAACGACACACAGCGCCATCGATCTATCATCGATTGATATCGATCTATCAAGCAAACTATATTTTTGTTTTCCCTCGGGAACATCAATTTTTTCCGGGATAAAAAGTACCCTATTATTTAATCCGGACTTCTATCTTTACGTCTGCAAAATTTCAAAGCAATCGGTTCAGTTGTTACGGCGTGAAAGCGGAACAAACAAACAAACAAACAAACAAACAGTAGTAGTAGGATAACAGTAATTTGTAAATTATTAAATAATCTATCTATTGCAATTTCAAAGACATACGTAACTTAATAAATTACTTACAATTAGTTAGAACAACTCAAAGTCATCTCTGCAAAATATTTACCCACACTGACCTTAACTCACGGCTCAAATCGAGTTTAGCTCGACATGTTTCGGGCTATTCCACGGATTAGATAAAAAAGGTTGGATTGGCAATATGCGCAGGGCAGGCGCACCACAGGTATGATTAGAGAATCATACTTTAAGAACCACGCGATCATACTTGTTTAGTGGCATGTTGTTTGCATCGCAGTGCGGAACTGCGCTAAAATCCTTTGAAAATACCGTATTGTTCGTTTGTTACGAGTAGGTTAAAGAGTCAGACCTCAAGTATCAAGCAAGGAGTAATTTATATTCACCGATAGGCATAAAACCTACGTTTTATAGTATATTTTTCGAAAAAACTATTTCTAATTATGAAATTCTAAGTAGAAACAACAATTACGCCAAGGGACACAAAAAATATACATTGCTGTTGAAGTACGCAAATATTTCGGGAGAAGACACATTTGACGCGCAATGGCTAACGAATCTTCAACTCAATCGCGGCCTATGCTCTTCGTGCCGGACTTGAGTTTGTAGTGAATTTTATGCGGGTAGTTCTCTCCCGTACACATTTTCGATGCAGTGTGCGAACCAATTGCAGCTCTTTATTCTACGTGTATTAGTGTGCGTAATTTACGTATCTATTATTATTGTTGATGTAGTGGGGATGTTTGGTGGGAAACAGGTGGCGACGCTGGTTTTCAAACAAAAGTATGACTTTTGCCTATCCAACCTTCTTTATTCTGATCCGTGGGCTAGTCCGTAGCACTTCACCTAGGAGCCGCATCTACTCCAAATCACATCGCGTTCAGTGTGGCATCGCCTTTAAAACAACAGTCATTTGTTTACGCCGCTCGTTTGGTATCTGAGGCTCTAATTGACGTTTTGTTAGCATCCGTATTCTGTTGAACAATTTGAGCCTAATAAAATGACGTGTTACAAACATAAAACTGCGGTGAAACTCACTTGTGGTGAAAAAAAGGCCAAGTGCGAGTCGGACGAAGTTGCACGAAGGGTTCCATACCATATCGCCCAATCACATACCATAATTATTTCAATTGTCTACTTGTTGGCGTTATATAGCAAAAATTGCACTAATATACGTTTTTTGCATGGGAGCTGCCTTAAAGACTACCTGAAACACTACAATAAAGAGTCATACAATACAATATAATAAAGACTTATTTTATTTTATTTTAAATTAATTACTTACTTTTAATTTAGATATACAACTAAGTAGGTATTCTGTAAATATTTCAAGTGTCTACCTTTTATAGTTATTTATAGCAGCAACAGAAATACATAATAATCATTAAAAAATTCTAGTCAACCTTCAAATTTATCCAGCACGGTTCGTGATAGACGGACGGACAGCGTCCCAGTAATAGGGTCTCGTTTTCACATTTTGGGTACCACTTCGTTGCCCGTTAGTCAATCTACCAGTACGATAAAAACAAACTTCAGGTGCTTACGTGGTACCGTCATCTCCAAACTTTTGCCCCTTTGTAGGTCAGGCGTACAATAACGGAACCCGATCTAATTTCAAGATGGTGGCAAATTGACGGGTCCTTTGTTCTCCATGCAACCCTTTGAAGTGCTCTTTTGATACCTCACACGAGTGAAGACTTCCTGTGCGTCTTTATCGCCATTTTGAGGATGGATTGGTAGAGTATACAGATAAGAGCGTGGCCACATGTCCACGACACGGCACCGTAAACGTAAGGGTCTCACCAAACCAGTCGACGCCTTTTCGGCAAAATGCGGGTAGAAAAAGCTTTATGTCATCGCAATAAGGGCGAACAAGACGTGAATTGGCTCGGCCATTCTCGGTCGAACGAGCCGAGCCGATCGACGTCTTGTTCGCCCTTATTGCGTTGACATAACGCTTTTTCTACCCGCATTTTGCCGAAAAGGCGTCGACTAATGTGGGGAGACCCTAAAACGACGCAGTGCGGCCTCTTTTCCACGGACGGTTTTTATCCGTAAAAAACTACAGTTAATTAGCTAGATGACTAGAAAAACTATTTAGTCCGTCAGATAGACTACGAAAAAATATTGTACCCATATTTTTTTCTTTTATTTGACAGACGAAAAATGACGATAATACAGAGCCTGAAAGTTTCGCGTGACGTGACATTCGAGAACAATTTTTACTCAAACGTGACGTCACGAGCCCCCACTCAGAAAGTTTGATGATCTGTACCTTCGTCTAAGTTTAATTATTTGAAAAACTAAAAAATATGTGTCTCAATTTTTTCCATAATCTAACTTACGTTTTAGAACCGTCAGGCATAATCAGAGATGATGGCAAGAGACCGGATGGTATGTCCCTAATTCCGTGTAAGCAGGGACGAGTGCTGGTGTGGGATGCCACCTGTGTCGATACACTAGCACCGTCCCACCTCCACGGTACTTCTACAGAAGCAGGAGCGGCAGCTGAAGCGGCCGAAAAATTGAAAAACGCCAAATACAGAGGTCTCGGCTCTGAATACCTGTTGTTACCATTCGGAGTCGAGACCTTAGGTCCGTGGGGCCCCAGCGCAAACAACCTTGTAAAAGAGATCTCCAAGCGACTGGTAGATACAACTACTGGAGACCGAAGAGCTGGCAGCTTCCTCGCTCAATGCATCAGCATTGCGATACAGCGAGGAAACGCTGCCAGCGTCTTTGGGACCATGCCTCGGGGGTGCCCTTTTTTAAATATAGTCTAGTTTTTAAGTTAGTTATTATTTTAGTTAGTTATTTTGTTTTTGGTATTGCGTGATGTTATATTTTTAAATAAATGTAACTTACGGACTAATTAGAATGATATATTTTTAACCCTGTCATCATCCCTATTAACCGTGTGTCTAGACACGGTCGTCAATGTTGTATGGATCACTATGGACGCTTGTTGACGGACACGACAGAACTACGGCCCGGCGCCGTCAACAAGCGTCCATAGTGATCCATACAACACTGACGACCGTGTCTACGCACAGTTAATTAACCGTAGTTTTTTACGGCTAAAAACCGTCCGTGGAAAAGAGGCGCGGCATCTTTTTCACCGTGCGAATGCGAATACACGGTGTGCGTCGTGAAATCTCACGCTGCACCGGGCACCCTGTCGGATACTTAGGCTAGCAACCTGTCACTATTGAACCTTTTACTTTATAATTTTAAACAAAAAAAAACCGACTTCAAATTAGCAATATTTTAAAAGTATTCTATTTACTGAATGTAAAATCTTGACTTCATCAACAAATTACCCAAAATTCCGTACATCTCCATATAAAATTTGAAGAGTTCCCTCGATTTCTCCAAGATTCCATCATCAGATCCTGGTTTCGTGCCAATGGGTCCAATTTCGAGCTATACCCTTTCGATTAAAAAAAAATATTTGAAAATCGGTCCACGGGTTATCGAGATATCGAGTAAAATACACACAAAAAAAAAAAAAAAATTAGGTCGAATTGAGAACCTCCTCCTTTTTGAAGTCGGTTAAAAATACACTACAATTGTGCACTAAACTTGAAATAGTCATGTTATCACTACTCACGAATCATATTATGACGGCCGGATAGCCCAGCGGTGTGACCTGACTGGGTCCCGGGTTCGATCCCCGGTCGGGGCAGATGTTTGTATGATTAATACGAATGTTTGGTTTCGAGTCTTGGATGTTTATCTGTATATAAGTAAGTTTATCCGTTGTCTAGTAACCATATCACATGCAGGCATTAAATTGCCTACTTTGGGACTAGGTGACTGGTGTAAAAATTGACCAGTGATATTATTTATTTATTATTATTTATCATCTATGTATATAGCGTTTTCTGCTCTGCCTTCTCCCTTTGGGAATACAGGCGCGATGTATGTATGTATGTAGAACATCACCATGAGTTGCATGACAGGTGTCATAGACAAGTCAAATCAAAAACTATTCGAAGCGCATTTATTTATTCGCTATCGACAGCAGCGTAAATGCAGTTTACAATAGCACCTCGCGAAAGTAATACAACTTGAACAGAAAAGCTTCATAATTTAAGCAGAAAATTAAATGTGAGAAAATAAAACTGTTCTCCAACTTTTGGTAGTGGGTTAAACGAAATTTTCCTCCCCGTTTCACCGCACATACGCGGCATATTTCCAACTTATGAAATATGCTTGGGTACCGCGCATCGTGAATTTAAAAGAATTTGTATTAGCTTAAAGCGGGAGGCGATTTCGAAATATGTGCGGTACGTGAGGTTGTTAATACGATAGAGGAATAGTGTATATTGCATGAAGAATTTTCTACTGTCTAGGTTTCGGATTTCACGTTTCAAGTGTCAGGAATTAAAATTACCCGTGTGGTGTCGGATTTAGAAAAACAGATATCAATTTATATTTATATGTATGAACGCGGGACTTAATCACGATTTTTTTATTTACCTTCTCGACGTTTCGGCCCCGTTACCCCGAAACGTTGGCCGAAACGTCGAGAAGGTAAATAAAAAATCGTGATTAAGTCCCGCGTTCATACATATAAATATGAGTGAGAATCGCGAAAGTTTAAAATATTACAGATATCAATTTATTCCGTGGATATCGTTATAGGCGATAAGGGAATACCTAGGTAATAAACTTGTCACTATTATTTGTAAATCTACATCCTATTCTCAAATATGTAAATCTGATTGAACACTTTGCCATGGAAGAGTGGGGTCTCCTGACACAGGTATTTATATGCTTACTAGGAGATTCTAAACTCTGCAATGTAAACTTTGTATTTTTAACATAATAAATTTTATTCATTTTTTTCATTTTTCAATTATGAAACGCTAAACAGCTTCGTAGCCACTCTAGCGTAGGTATTTGTAGGCTTTAAGTTAGCAAGTTTAATTGACAGCTTGCTAGCCTGTCGCCAAAAATTATACCTTAACCTGATGAAAATGAGATATTAAACGAGACAGCGAGCTTACAAGCGAGTGTAGACACGCGTCGAATGAAAATAACGATTCTGCATTTGTACCAATCGAATATTTGTAATATTCTTGCAAAAAATACAAAAGGTAACATAAATAGAAACCGACGTTTTCTTTTATTAATAGTATAAAAATTAAATGTAGTTTTATTTGACATGACATTTGACTTCATTTTATTGAAAAATCATAACTTCTGACCTCCCGCCAATCTCCTTCGGATATTTGACAGCTGTATTTCCGCGATTGGTGGCGCGGTCAAAGGGCGTATAGTGCCATACAACCACCAATACTAATAAAACAATCCGAACCTAGTCAAAATAAATATTTAAGTTAAATGAAAAACAAATTTTATTATGTAATTTTAAATTTAAATACTGAGTGACAAACTCCAAAGTATACATAATAACTATTAAGCGTACAACCTATTATTCTATGCATACAAGACTTCAACAGTAAATTGACAAAGAACGGAAAAGTAAAAAGCACTTGCGAAAAATTTAACTTTGCAAACGATTTGTAGCTACGAATGATGCTAAAAAAAAACTTGTAAAAACACCACAATTTGAGCAGCAGCAATAATACCTATTTCAAACATTAGAATGTTGAAATATTAGGTTCTAGTTTGAGTAGAAACGAATAGTACCTAGTTTGTAATGAAACTGGCAAACATACGAGTATACTCCGTTTCGTTTAGGAATAGACATTTAACAGACAGAATTTGAATTTTCAAATCAAATCAAATCACTTTATTTTGCATAAAATGTTGTACCTACCTACAAAAGATGATATTATAATTACAATAAGGCTCACACATTTCACCAACAACTGGCGTGCTAAAGAGAGAAAATATATATAGAAGAACAATGCTAATGTCAAGAACAATCTATAATTTATCAACAGGTACTCAAATCTTTTCTCAGGAATAACTGGAAATGACTATTGCAACAACATTTATTACAGTTTGTTATAATGTTTTCAATATAAACCGTATCACCATTTCCGATGACGCCTTGGGTTTGCTTAATAAACCTGCCAAGTGCGAGTCGGACTCGCGTTCCGTACCAAAAACTGCAAAAAAAAAACAGAATTTTTGTATGGGCCCTTAAATACTAATTTTATTTTTATTCAATTATTTATTTTTAAAGTAGACATTTAATTAAACATTCTGTGAGCATTTCAAGTATTTAGCTGTTACAATTATTTAAATAGACCCAAAACAGCAAAAAAATAGGTTTTTTGTATGGGAGCCCCCCTTTAATACTAATTTTATTTTATTTTAATGATTTCCTTTTAAAGTAAATATTTAATAAAATATTCTGTGAGCATTTCAAGTATTTACCTGTTACAGTTATTTAAATAGATCCAAAATAGCAAAAAAAACACGTTTTTTGTATGGGAGCACCCCTTAATTATTATAATTATTTTAATTTTAGTATTTGTTGTTATAGCGGCAACAGAAATACATCATCTGTGAAAATTTCAACTCTCTAGCTCTCACGGTTCGTGAGATACAGCCTGGTGACAGACAGACGGACGGACAGACAGCGAAGTCTCAGTAATAGGGTCCCGTTTTTACCCTTTGGGTACGGAACCCTAAAGATGAGTGAGTACCTATTTGACCGTTATATCTAGTGTTATACGAAACGGAGTACTTAGTTATAGTGTAAATAGAGCGTAAGTTATCTCACATCGTGTAAACTTATTAAATATACATAAGAACACTGAAATTGTAACATAATAATATTAATTATTTAATTGCTAAATCCCAGCTTCGTCTTCATTGTGTAAATTCCTGAAACACTTCAATCTGCCACCGTCTTGATGTGGGCCAACGTTTGGTTCCTTCGCGGAACGGATGATTGCTGACAAATGAATGTAGAATGTAGATATAGGAGAATATACCTATGCTTCTTGAACATTAAGAGGATAGGAGTCGCACCACCTCTCCAAATTAAAAAAAAATTTTTTTTGCTCTAATGTCATTATTCACGGAGAAAACAGGGGACTACGTTTGTATGGAGAAGCGGCGCGACTCCTATCCTCTTAAACTACCGTGAGACTCATTCATGTTAAAAATTTAAAGAATAACACAACTTATAAATCGAGTTTAGCTCGACATGTTTCGGGCTAATTCCCGTATCAGATTCGTCAAGCACGAGCAGTCGCGCGAAGAGAGCGGTGGGCCGCAGTGCGCGTTTGGCAGCAGCAGCCGCCGCGGCACCTAGATGAAGGGCTACGAATTAGCCCGAAATATGTCGAGCTATACTCGATTTATAAAACGCGAGTTATTCGTTAAATTTTCAACATAACAAGTTTATAGGTAGATACGTTTAAACTATCTATCAAGAAATGTAGTGAAATGAAAAGGTTTTATATCTAGATTAGCTCAATATACTTCGGGCCAATTCATGATCTATCATATCAGTAGCAACATACCCGTTACCGCTCTGTTTCCGCGATTGACGGCAGCCACCAAATCCCGACAGAGCGAGTTTCTAGGAAGAAACGCGTCAAGGTAAAGGCCTTTCTCACATAAAGCTACTCAAAAGTGCCGGAAATGATTAGTAATTACTAGAGACCGGATTATATGCAATTGCATATTTTAGGCCATTTCTAGGGTTATTGCATATTTACCGAAAAACTCCAATGATGATGCATATTTTCAGTATATCGCACTATTTTTGGAAGAAAAATAGCATAAAACTGGCAATTTAAATCGATAAATGTAGACTGGAGTTTATCTGATTAGGAAATTGTTTTCAATTGTTGATTCAGACAAAATTTTCAAGAAACACCGAAGTCAATTCCAGATTATCAGTGTGTTTTTTTTACATGTTAGAAATCAAGTACAAAATATTACAGTAATTGTTAATTGATACACAGTTTAACATAATTTCTGTTTCATTCTACACCATAAAAATTTTATTTTTAATTTTTTACTAAAATATTTTGCATATTTTGACACTTTTCATGCATATTTAGAGCATTTTTCGTGCATATTTGCATGCATATTTCGAGCTTTTTATGTTGCATATAATCCGGTAGTAATTACAATTACAAGATAATTTCTCCATTTTGACGTTTTTCCTCTTGTTTCCTATCTATGTCGTGTTTCTTTTTTTAGCATGATAGTATAGCTGGGCAAAGGCCTGTTTCTTTTGCCACTCTTCCATTTCTCGGGGATTCACCTGCTAATCGTGTTGAAAAGAGTTCAGATCGTCCCGCCACCTTCTCTTAGGGTGTTTACACATGCACCGTCGTCGCCGCGGTGCATAGAGTCGCCGCCACAGCCACGGTGTCATATGCTCGTATGTAAGTGTCGTCACACACGGACCACTGGCCACAGCCACAAACGCCCCCACGAGAAGCTAGACGCAGCTACAGAAGTAGCTGAAGCTGGCGACAGCCACTTGTTTAGTTCAGAGTGTTCAGACAGCCGTTTAATGGCCGGTGCGGGCCACAAGAAGCGAGCTGTGATGATTGTAGCCTCCGGCGTCTACAGTGTCCACATAAAGTGTATGAAAACTACAGGAAAAATGCCGATGGCGGCGTTTTGTAGCTATAGCTAAAGCTTCGTATAAATGCAAAGGGAATAGCCGCTGCCGCTGAGGCATAATGTGTAATGGCCCTTAGGTCTCTCGGGCTTCTTTAGCCATCCCTCGGAAGCTGAACCCATTTGTTTCTTTCTATTGTACTAAATTTCGTAATTATTAGTTTGTTACAGTACCTAATGCCTTGAGATTAGGTATCTGAAATAAATGGGTGTCTATCACTTTATCGAAATTTCTACTATCGAATTTCATATCGCCGAAAACTATTCCACGAACATCATTTCATTTTTTTTTCCAATCACATAATCATCAATTCAATGTTTATGGAGTCATAGATTCACTATTCATCGTATTTTTTTTTCGAAATTGTCTCAAGTCGTCGCTTAACTATTCATCAAATTTGCCTTTTATAGAATAATTAGTTTGTCGATGTATTAATTCATCGAAACATTGTTCACAGATGGTAAGTTTCATATTGTATTAGTGTCACGAACAATGTTTCATCGCAGTAACGATTCATCGAACGATGCGTTTGTTATTGCAGCGAGTTAGTAGAAAATGTTCGTAGCACTTAGTTTTGAGCACTGGCAAGGGGTTTAAAGGCGAGTCGACGAAGCCCCGCTCTCGCGGGGCTTCTATTTCCGCTCTGA
>BHDV01003212.1:117478-141890 GCA_005406045.1 Adoxophyes honmai | reverse complement strand
AAACATAGGTAAGTGGCTCAACAATCCCTGTTCGCGATGGTACAAATGTCCCACAAATCACAAACATTAACGGTACAGAACCCATCGCAAGAACCCTTTTCTCGCTTGATTTTTTATTAAAAACACCGTCCATTAGGCATTGTTTGATGAAAAGCGAATAGACGAATCATTCGGAAGAGATGCGTTTTATATCAACGAATTGTTTTTATTGAATGGACTTTTATTTATGCGTTCTATTGATACATTTGAATGGGTGCCTGAGGGTCCATCTGCTGTATATTCATTTTGTAATGTTTGTTTGCTTTAATTATTTTAATAGTGCCGTGTCAAACACTTCTCCATTTTTTCCGTGGGTGTCGTATAAGCTTAGATATAAATTAGACTAGCTATCACGTTTTAACAATTAAAAACTAAGCGCTTTTCAGCCTGAATAAGCAGAGTACGCCTGAAACAAAATATAATAGTACCTAGTAAAAAGAAGGGAAGGCCATTGACCAGCAGTGGGGCACTATACTCTGTCGGTTTAGGTACTTAACTAAAAGTAAACAAACTTTATGTCAGATTTGACAGGTTAAGAACGTTTTTTTTTTACTACCCAACTTTTTTCGGATATTCAAAAAGTTTAGCAAAGGAATCTTACGTAACATTTATTGATCGGATGAACGTTAGTGTTCTAATTCCGATTGTTTCTAGTATTAGGTAAATTTAGGCACCAACATTTTTTTTATTGTTTCCTTCCTTTGCTAAACTTTTTGAATATCTGAAATAGTTGGGTACTAAAAAAAACGTTCTTAACCTGTCAAATCTGACATAAAGTTTGTTACTACATACATACATACATATTCTCACGCCTGTTTTCCTATAAGGGGTAGGCAGAGCACATGAATTCAAAAATCCAGTGCCACGTTTAGCGAATTCAGGGTAACCAGATGATTAAACATGATATTGCGGTGACAGGTTGCTAGCCCATCGCCCACAATACACTAACCCTTTCCCGGAGTCGACTCTTACGACACCCACGGGAAGAAAGGGGGAGGTGCTATTCTAACCCGGCACCACACGGGAAATAAAGTTTGTTTACTTTTAGTTAAGTACCTACCTAAACCGACAGAGTATAAGTATTTTAGAGGCTAACTCAAAAAAAAGTAGTACTTTTTACATAATAACATACATAACGTCATGTTCTCATGGGGTAGGCAGAGCACACCAAACGCCACACAGACAAAACCATGACACTATTTATTTTAAGCTACGAGTTACAGTAGCAACAGTTTTCCTTAGTCGCGAAATCTACGGAAGAAACGGAGAGGTGCCATTCTAACCCTGACACAACGATACCTCAAGCCCACTATCTTGGAATATGGGTCCCGCAAAATAGAGATTAGCAAAATCGATATCAAACAATTGAAAAAACTACAATAGTGACCGGTTGCTAAGCTATCTGCTTGCTCGCTCGCACGCATTACAAAGCTCTATTTCCCTCTCGTTCGCTATTAGCTCCTCCTACACCGAAACTAGTACTTCAATACAACACAAGAACGCTTCAATTTTATTGGCCAACATAAATGGGCACAATTCGCAGAAATTCACGCGAAATAAACTCCTAACGGAAAGTATCAACTGTTATTAAAGAATTGTTTGTAGGAAACTCAGAGGCGTTGAAAAAACAATTTTGTACATTTATATTTCCATTACGCTTGTTTGCGTTTGGGTCTTCGATCGCAAGCTCGGGGCGTATCACCCCAAGCAATAAGTCCGGCTTTTCACTTACTGTTCATCCACCTTTAAAAAAACATTTTATTTTCAGGCTACTTGGTCCATAGACTTAACGAAATACATATACCTATTATAGGTACTATGTACAAACAAGAAAGAAAGGGAGAAAGTCATTAGTAAATGCAGACTTAACATACAGATATACAGCTTAGAACTAAAAATATATGTTAACAACAAAAAAAAAAAAGGCAAGTACAAATTTTAACATTACCATTGCAGAAACAAAATAATATTTCACTTTTCTAGTTTCGAAACATTATTTTTTTAAAAGGCGGTCTTCCTTGACACGGCGCGCATCGTCAGGAGGTTCCTCAGTCTGCAGCCGTAACCGCCGGTAGCTTGAGTCTTGTCCCTTTACCGGTGGCACCCTAGATTACGTTTTTATAATATCTGTGTATTTCGATTTTTTATAATTACTTTTATATAAATATTGTAAAAACCTAGCTAAAGATGTGAATATATACTTAGAAATATTAATTTTATTAGGTAAGTTAGCAAAACAATAAATATTAATAATAATAACAACCATAGCAACAGCAATAATAATTTACTCAATTCCTAGTCCATGTGCATTGTACATTTATAGTTAGGTACCCCCTAAACTAAAAAATACCTCAACCTACTAAACACAGACCAACCAGATACGATAACATTTTACCTGCGTATAAATGCCATCTTTCCATACATCGGTGCCAACAGATAGGTACTTGACGGTAAAATATAAGTTACTATCTGCGCTGTATGTTATTTCATTGTATGTATTGTATAGGGAACGATATTTACTATTAGATATCTGTTCAGATACAGATATCTTATCTGCTTAGTGTGTGACACGCTTTAATCGACTGACTACGAGTACATCCACGGAAGAAACAGAGTTGTTTAAACCGTACAGCATCAAATAAATAACTGATATGATATTTAGATTAATAATTAGTTAAATATCGACCCAGGATGCCTAATTGGGTGACAAAGGCTCGCGAAGGCCACAAATAATTAGATTTCGGATTAATTAACTATATTTAATTGGTTTATAGTTGCGAATGTGGTTTTAGAGGCTGTAACAAAATAAACTAGTTATGAAAAACGGGCCAAATGATAGTCGGAGCAAAAGAAAGAACGCTTGCATAACTAAAACTGCAAATAAAACATGTTGTTTGTATATGTGTAAGCGGCACTTAAATACTTATCTTTTTTTAATGTAATGATTTACTTTTAAAGTAGATGTACAATAAAATGTTCTGTCAATGTTTCAAGTAAATACCAGTTACCGTTATTTTTATTGACCCAGATACACACCAAAATCATAATTGTTGTATCAGAACCCATCGTAAATAATTATTTTATTTTATTTTTATCATTTAACTTTGTTGTTAATGGCAATAGAATATTGAATCTGTGAATATTTCTATAGTAGTACGGTTCGTAAGATACAGCCTAGTGGCAGACGGACGGACGGACACACAATTATACAGATTTTAAGATGCTTCGATGTAATGGCTGTACAAAACAAATCTCATCTTGAAAAATACCTACAGAGGTTTTGTAGATGTATAAATAAACAGTAGTTTAGAATAGCACCCCTCCGTTTCCCCCGTGGATGTCGTCAGAGGCGACTAAGGAAGTAGGTTACTTAAGGTATACTTTAGGCGACAGGCTAGCAACCTGACACTTATTACCAACTCAAAACCTAAAACAAAAAATGCTGGTATTGGCATCAGAACGTGAAAGTCATGGTTATGTCTATGTACCATTTTTTGTGCTTTGCCTACCCCGTTTGGGAATACATACATATTCTCACGCCTGTATTCCCAAGAGGGGTAGGCAGAGCACATCTATTGAAAAATCCAGTGCCACTTTTAGCAATTACAGGGTAATCCAGATGGTTAAACGTGATATTGCAGTGATAGGTTGCTAGCCCATCGCCCACAATACACTAACTGACTAACCCTTTCCCAGAGTCGACTCTTACGATACCCACGGGAAGAAAGGGGGTAGTGCTATTCTAACCCGGCACCACATTGGGAATACAGGAGTGATGTACCTATACCCGTTTACCTTATCAAACGGAGTCCCGGAATTCCGCGTCCTCAAAGCTCTCGGAATTCCGAAGGCAGTCAATAAAATTGAAGTGTAACTGAGAAGAAACGAAACAAAGCGATAATATTAAACCTCTTAACGTTTAATCAGTTTTTAAGCTATTCCAATTAAATATACCGAGGCACCAGTAAACACTTCACGTTTCTCTCGTGCCGAAAAGCTATATCTCTAGCCATAGTCTCTCCAAAATTGGACCGTAAAGTTTAGAGGACACGGTTGGAAATTGAAATGTTTTTCGATGGGACTTGTGGCTTTTTAAATGAATGTCACGGTTAGTTATTTTGAGTTACTAAAGGTTTGAAATGAGATTGGTTTTCAATAACCCCTTGCTCCTCTTTATTTCGTTAGACGAATACTGAAAATATTAGGAATTTATACTTAATTAATTCGAGATAAAGCGGATTTATTTTGTCAATATAAAGATACTATAGAGCCATAGAATCCGCCACACCATGCCTGATTTCCCAAATGGGGTAGGCAGAGCACACGAAAAATAATACATAGACCAAACGATGACTATTTTCACGTTTCGTTACCACTTCTAACATATTTTTTAGGTTGGCAGCTAGGTACACCTTGTGAGGTCGGGCTAAAAATAACACCTCTCCATTTCTTCCGTGGATGTCGCAAGAGGCTACCAAGGATATAAGTTAAGGTATGTTTTAGGCGACAGGCTAGCCTGTTACTATTATACATGCCGCTTTAAAACCTAAAAACGTGCCCGAAGAGCCAACAACAACAAGAAATATAAAATAAAATAGTCTTGGTTTCGTCTACGTAGCGTTTAGTGTACTCTGCATACCCCATCAGTATGTATGTGTATATTTTAGGCGACAGGTTAACAACCTGTCAAAATTATACTTGCCAACTTAAGGGGCAGCGCAGACGACAGACTTTTGTGCGATAGAGTCTGCGGAGCACTAAAAACTCTGAATGGAAAGTGTCTGCGCGCCATTCAGAAATTTTATTGCTCCGCAGACTCGATCGCGCAAAAGTCTGTCGTCTGCGCTGGGCCTAAAACGTAAAAACGTGCCAGAAGCGCCAACAACAATTAGTCATGGTTTTGACTATGTAACATTTTGTGTGCTCTGCCTACCCCATTTTTTAGTCTGTCCTTTGTTTATAGACACACATAGCGTCGCCTGCGCCGGTCCCCGATTTATTGCTTCCTCTGCGACATACTATGATTTAAGACAGGAACTTGCAGAATAGGGAACGATTTGGGGTGGCCTCGTAATCGATATATGTTGCTGTATATACACACATATTATGTGCATACATACAATCACGCCTGATTGAACACTATAGTTACAATCACACATGATTACTATATCACGTTTTGCAGCCGTTTCTGGCTTCATTTTGATTTGAAAACCGAAAGAAGGGGTAGTAATAGTGACAGGTTGCTAGCCTGTCATCTAAAGCTAAAGCATACCTAACCCCATTTCCTTAGTCGCCTCCTACGACATCCACGGAAGAAATGGAAAGGTGCCGCTCTAGACCCGACACCACACGGGTATTAACGGGGCTATATGATATGATATGATATGATATGATATGATGATATGATATGATGATATGATATGATATCTTTATTTCAATTTGAAAATTACATTAATATTAGATTTTTCTAAACATAACAAATTCACAAAAAGATCGTCAAATATGTATATAACAAAAACAAATAAAATGAGTTCTATAAATCAAATGTCAAAATAATTTCAAAGAATAATCCAATCATATAAAAAATAAAAGTAAAACAAAATGTCAAAAATAATTAATAAAAAAAAAGCAAAAAGTAAAAAACTGCGAATCACACAATGTGATAAAGTCATTATGAATGCATACATATAAATTGAAAATAATAATGTCAAAATTAAAAACAATATTATAAAATACAATGTCAATAATAAAAATAATAATTCTAAATATACATGTCAGTACAACAATAGCTAATGATTATTCAAGAAACTCTTTTACCGAATAAATTGATTTGTTCAACAATAGTTTTTTTAGCTGGCATCCAAATGTTCTGTCCGAAGTAACATTCTTTAGGTCGGCGGGTAGTTTCTCATACAGTCTAGGGCCTACGACGCGCGGGTTTTTATCGAGCAGCGCCAACCGCCGCGGCACCGCTTGCAGTCGCCCGGTCTGGCGGGTGATTCTGACTGGGTTATTCACTCTTTTAAAATCATTAATATTACGGCGAGTCAAAACCAATACGTCGTATACGTACTGGGAGTAATGCGTCATAATACCAAATTTTTCGAATAATTCCCTACATGAATCCCGTGGCTTAGCCCCCGCTAGTGTGCGCAGAGCTCGTTTTTGTATTTTAAATACCTTATCCGCGTTTGTTGAATTCCCCCACAAAATAATGCCGTAAGATAACAATGAATGAAAATGTGCGTAGTAAACCTGGACTAGGGTTTTCTCTGAAACGAGTGGCTTTAGTTTCCTCAGTGCGAAGACTGCACTGCATAGCCTTACGCAAAGTTTTTCCACATGTTGCTTCCAGGTCAATCGAGAGTCCATTGTAAAACCTAGAAAACTGTTTGTGTCACACAATGGCAGTTGAATATTTAGTCGTGGGGTCTCAATGTTGCTCCTGGCCGAAAACAATATTACATTTGATTTTTGATTGTTTAGGATCAGTCCATTAGCTGAAAACCAATCGCGCAGCTGATTGTACACAATATGTATCCTATGCTCAAGCTGGTCCCACGCACCCGCCCTCACAACGACTGTGGTGTCATCCGCAAACAGAACAACCTGGCCATCAGGCACAGACGCTACAAGGTCATTGACAAACAGCGAGAAAAGTGTATTTCCCAAGGCAGACCCCTGGGGAATACCAATATCTAAATTTCCAGCCCCAGATTGAATCCTCCTTCCATCGATTTCAACGACTACGATCTGCTGCCTTCGATCAAGAAAAGACGTGAACAGTTTTAGACCTGTATCTTTTATTCCGTAGTGCCTCATCTTTTGTAGTAGTAATTTATGGTTAATTACATCGAACGCCTTAGATAAGTCACAGAATATACCTGCTACTCTGTCTTTCTCATCCAAGGCGGTCGTGATGCAATCATACACTTTATATGCGGCTAGGGTGGTAGATTTGTTTTTTCTGTAAGCAAATTGTCTGTCCGTCAGTAGGTTATTACTTTCTAAATGATTCATTAAGCTACTCGATAAAATCGACTCAACAATTTTTGAGATGTTTGGCACTATGGTAATAGGCCTGTAGTTGTCAACCGAACACTTATCCCCTTTTCCTTTGTATACAGGGCATACTCTTGTAAGTTTTAAAACATCTGGGTACATTCCTGACGTAAATATACTATTTACTAGTTCCACCAGCAAACCTGAAATGACCGGCCAGATGCACAGAAGTATATTAAATGAGATGTCGTATACGTCGAGGGTGCCGCGTGTCTTCATCATTTTCAGCAACACACGATCTATGTCATCGAGTGTTACGTTAGGCAAGACAAAGTCTGGGACATCAACATCGTGAAGGAAATCCGATAAGTAGTTTACAGAAGTACTTGTGGTAGATTGTATGGTGTGCTTGGAAGCTACCGAGAGAAAATGACGATTCAAGTATATGTATAATGTCCGTATTAAATAATAGGGTACTTTTTATCCCGGAAAAAATTGATGTTCCCGAGGGAGTGTTCGCTTTATACCGCAATATAACCGAATTCCACGCGGGGGAAGCCGCGGGCGGAAAGCTAGTAATTAATGAAACAAACGGGGTAAGCTAAGTAAAAGCGTTTAAAAACAATGGAAGCTGCATCTCTTTCTAGATTAACGTGTGCCGGTAGCGATCCGATCCACCCCTAACCGGCCATTTAGAGTAAGTGCGCCTCGCATGACGAATGACCCATTGAATACCCGACAAACAGCCCTGATTGATGGCGGCGGCGAAGATTAGCCCTGAGAGTGACAAGGTACTTCGTGGCGGCACTTAAGTGAGTTCGAGTCGAGGGCGCCCCTCACAGTGCGGGATGAATTCGGCTTCTAAACTTAATGGGATGTACATAAAAGACATAAAAGACTTAAAAAAGTGTCCCTGTGTGGTGTCGGAATTGTACCACATCTCCGTTTCAATCCGTCTGTAAGAGGCGGCTAAAGAAATAGGTTTATGTATACTTTAAGCCTATTTTCCACAGACGGTTTTTAGCCGTAAAAAACTACGGTTAATTAACCGTGTGTAGACACGGTCGTCAGTGTTGTATGGATCACTATGGACGCTTGTTGACGGACACGGCAGAACTACGCCCCGGCGCCGTCAACAAGCGGCCATAGTGATCCATACAACACTGACGACCGTGTCTACACACGGTTAATTAACCGTAGTTTTTTACGGCTAAAAACGGTGGAAAAGAGGTCTTCCTTGGCTTGGCATGGCTTTTTCCCATGTGGTGCCGGGTTAAAATAGCACCTCCCCCTTTCTTCCCGTGGGTGTCGTAAGGCCGTGGTCTGCTTCACCCGCCGCCCGCGACCGACAACGGGCCGCCGCCCGCGGCGTCTGAATAATAGTAGGTAAACGGAACGCCGCACGCGGCGGGCGAAAACGACCACTCCCGAGCATTCCCGAACATACCATTCAGACGCGGCGGGCGGCGGGCCGCTGTCGGTCGCGGGCGGCGGGTGAAGCAGACCACGGCCTAAGAGGCGACTCTGGGAAAGGGTTAGTATATTCTTGGCGATGGGCTAGCATTGTTTACCCTGAAATTGCTAAACGTGGCACTGAATTTTTGAATTCAGGTGCTCTGCCTACCCCTCTTGGGAATACAGGCGTGAGAATATGTATGGATACGGAACCCCAAAAAAGAATGCTCAAACTTATCACGCCCCTCTTTTTGCGTAAGGGGTTAAAAGAGGGCCAAGTCCCCTCGCCAAGCCACGCACGGTCCCAATAAAACATTAAACTGAAATTTATGGACGGAACCATCCTCATTGCATAGTTCTCTAATACAGGGTGCCATACAAATGGGAAGAAGTGGTGGCCCAGCGGTTAGACCGGTGGCCTCTTACGCAGAGGGTCGTGGGTTCGAATCCCAAGGTTGCACCTCCGAATTTTAATGAAACGTGCGAATTTTAGTTTTAAATTTTCCACAATTTTTTTTAATGGAGATTGACCTGTCGTAAATTTGAAAAATTTATCTGGTTAAAGGTTTTTTACTAAATTTTAAATTTACCATAGCATTGTTTCTCAATAGTCAACGATTCAGTTACAGTGTTAACGAAGTTCCGCTCGCGCGGGGCTTCTATTTCTATGTATCTGACTTGGTTTTGATTCCGTTTTGGTATAATGTTACTGTGACAATAAAGTTTCAGTAAAGTACGCAAAACATTTTCAGGCATTTCAGCAACTTTTTTTTTTATTGGATTAATATCTTACTTCAAATTCGTAAGCGCCATTGAAGTGTATGACAATTTTCACACCGCGATTTATCTTCATACATTCTTGTATAAGAAGGACGTATAACTGTAAATCCCAACAGTCAAACAAGCACGCTGCTTGAAACACAGCCTAACGACAGACGGACGGACAGCGAAGTCTCAGTAATAGGGTCCCTTTTTCACCCTTTAGGTACGGAACCCTAAAAAGTACTTAATCGGCAATTTCATTAAGCATTTTGTCGCATACTACATGCGGTGCCCGCAACAGTATAACGTACCATCGCGAACGGTTATTGTCGAGCCACTTACCTATGTTTGTAACTTGGTCGTGTAATACTAATTCAATAGCTAACATCTGTCAGTCACATCGGTCATTGATTAGACGTCTAAATTGCGAACAGCGGCAAGTGGCTCAACAATCCCTGTTCGTGACTGTACATAGTTTTCAGCTGTCACGGCTGACTAGACCACGGCGGTCGGCGAACAGTATAGTGTAAACGCCACGTTCGGTACAATATTCGGAAGGCATGCAAACACCTCAGTGTTACCACATTTTGTGCGGCCGCCGAGTCGTAAGGCCCTAATATTGCTCAATAAAACCGAATTGGTGGTTGTTTAAGTGCCTCGGAAGGGAGAGCGGAATTATTGATACTTCGTTACTTCGTTATCTCTGCGGTCGATTACAGCTATTATGAGGTTGCTTTGCGAATTTTAATTGCCGTTATAATAATTAAACGATGGCCTAATGGGTTACCGAAGCTGGGCTGGGATTACAGTTTGATTGATAGGCGCAGCGCAGACGACAGAGTTTTTATACGATCGAGTCTGCGGCGCACAAAAATTCTGCGTGGATTGTAAGCATTGTGCGCCGGACTTTTTGCGCGGCGTGTGCGTTCCTGCATATGATTCCATAGGTTCTATTTGCACAGATTAAAAAGTCCGTCGCGGATAGTCTGTCGTCTGTGCTGGACCTTAAAGGGTGGATTCTGGCTGACGAGTGTAAAAAGTGTTGATGTTGAAGTAAGACTACGTTCACAGCTGTCCGGGAGACCCGTACGGGTTGTTGCTACGAGCACTAGAACTAGAGCATCGTTTCACAGCATCCCGGATTGGACACAGGACGCGCTCCGCGTCGCTGTGAAACGATGCTCTAGTTCCTCATTTGTGCTCCCGCTCCGGGCGCCCGTAGCAACAGCCCGTACGAGTCTCCCGGACAGCTGTGACCCTTAGTAAGTAAATTTTTAAGGTCCCGTACCCAAAGGGTAAAAACGAGGCATTCGTCCATCCATCCGTCAATCTGTCACCACACTGTATCTCGAGAACAGTAATAGCTAGACATACATACATACATACATATTCTCACGCCTGTATTCCCATGAGGGGTAGGCAGAGCACATGGATTCGGAAATCCAGCGCCACGTCTAGCAAATTAAGGGTAACCAGATGGTAAAACGTGATATTGCGGTGACAGGTTGCTAGCCCATCGCCCACAATACACTAACCCTTTCCCAAAGTCGACTCTTACGACACCCACGGGAAGAAAGGGGGAGGTGCTATTCTAACCCGGCACCACACGGGTTAGTTAGGTTAATAGCTAGACAGTTGACATTTTTACAGACGATGTATTTCTATCGCCCCTATAGCAACGAAAAATCATTATTTCAACCATAAGGCGTCCACTACTACCATAGCCTCCTGACACCCCGCGTCCTATATATAGTACATGAAAACCAAGTCATTTGTAACTTTGTCGTTTGACATTAAGAGTCAGTTTTGAACTACACGTAATTTGACGCCGGTTGTCAGAGGATAGGCATCCCTTTGGGACTTCCACATGTACCGGTTGGAAGCGACCTGCATCCAGCGTCATCCGGCGACCTTTGTAATAAGGCCTGTCCATCTAGTAGGTGGACGTCCTATGCTTGCTGGTCCGTGGTCTCCACTCGAGCACTCGATCCCATCGGCCATCTTTGCGTGCTGTGGCCTGCCTATCGCCACTTCAAACACCAGTACGTCTAGTCATGGGCGTAGCCAGGGGCGGTTTTGGGGGTTCAAACCCCCCGAAAAGTTCAGGCTCTCATACAACAATGTGATTTTTTCTGTGTCCGACTCGCACTTGGCTGATTTTTTTTAACAACTAAATCCTGGCTACGCCCGTGTCTAGTGTGTTCATTTCGATGGTGCAGTCATTAACGAATTCGTTTGCGAGTAATCGCAAAATTGTATGGAAAGCGAGACAGCGCCGCCAGCGGAACGTTTGCACAACTGCCACGGTCGACAAGTCTCCATACATTCCGCGACAACTCGCAAACGAATTCGTTAACGACTGCACCATCGAAATGAACACACTAGACGTACTGATGTGATAGTTTCGTCTACGTAGCGTTTCGTGTGCTCTGCCTACCCCATTTGGGACAGTATGTATGTATGTATGACAAATACACTGCAATAAAGCCACCATTTTGTCACTTTCAATTCAAACGTGATACAGTCCCGAGTACATCATATGAACCTTTGTCAGTTGAAGTCCCACCTAATTATATCCTTTTGTGGATCCTGTGTTCACTATGATGGTTCCGTGCTAATTAGACAAATGGGTTCACCTTGTATTGTCCTGATTTTAGAGATGCGTAACGGTGATGTTAAAACCAACAAGTATTTTTTTCTATAGGTATACATACACTCACGCCTATATTCCCAAAAAGCATGTGTAACATAATTCTAATACAAAGTAAAACTAAAATACAAAAATAACCGACTAAAATATACTTAATAATAAAAATAACTAAAATTTATCTTAAACTAAATTAAATTTAAAAAGGACCCCGTTCCATGGTGCCCAAAAGGCTGACCTAAGAGGTAGGCAGACCACATGAAATGTGACTTAGACAAAACCATGATTATGACTATTTCACGCTTTGTGCTAGGTTAGTGCTAGGCTAGCTTAATGCTAAGTTTGACAACAGATGGAACAGGTAGTATAATAGTGACAGGTTGCTAGCCTGTCGCCTGAAGCACACCTAAACCTTCCTTAGCCGCCTCTTACGACATCAAAATCAAATCAAATCAAATCAAATCAAATCAAATCAAATATCATTTATTTGCATAAACAAGGGTATAAAGTAGGTCTTACACAATATTATAGGTTTCACTCCCTGTTTTGCCATAATGGCGTACAAATATTTATAAATCAATAAGTTATAAATCAATAAATTGTCAAGTCTAAGTAGATAATCAGATCGTATGCGCAATATTATTTACAATAAGTATTAGATTAAAATTAGAATGTCAAAATTAAAATAGATACTACAATTTACAATTTGTCATGAACTCGTCAATAGAATAGTAACCATTTTGAATTAAGTGATTGTACAATTTTTTCTTAAATGAAATAAATGGTAGTTCCTTAAAAGTATCGGTCAGCACATTAAATATTTGTACTGCCATTCCGCAAACATTATTTTTAAGTAGAGAAAGATTCCTCTTAGGCATAAATAATTTGTGTCTATATGCTCCTCGCTTAGACTTGGCAGTTATAGTCTTAAAATAAATTGGATGTTTCCTAACGAAAAGACATATTTCAAATATGTACATGGATGGTAAAGTTAAAATCTTTTTACTTTGAAAAAGCGGTTTACAGTGTTCACGAAAGTCAGCTCCGGTTATTGCTCTGATAGAAACCACGGAAGAAATGGTTTATTATTCTAAATCCGACACAAAATGAAGACGCCTATATTCCCAAATAGAGTGCACAAAACGTTGCATAGTAAACCTCTTCTCCCTTTTGTAGCCACTTTTAGTAATAAAGTTTACAATTAAGGAAATCACATCAGAGTCCGACTCGCGCTTAGCCGGTTTTCATGCCTGAGCGGCCACTCTGTTTGTACGTGGGATTTGCGAGGTAAAAGGTTTGTCGACGAGAGCAAAGCAAACGGTATGAACACGTATTGTATTATGGATACATTAACGTTTCGGCAGTCTGGGCTCTGTCGTGGATCTGTGGGCACACGGGCGTGCCAACCGCTAAATCGGCTTCTCTGAATACATTTTTTTAAATGACACGACAGTGGAACAAACCATTTGAAGATAAATACGAATAGGAATTTTGTTACTAGTAAGCACGACATGGCGCGAGTAGAGAGGCGCGCGAGATAGACTATACCAGTATTGTCTAACTCAGGGGTTCCCAATCTTTTTCAGCCCGCGGCGCACCCACAAGTTTAGAACTCTGTCACGGCGCCCTACCCTATGTCAAAATGAAAATATGTATGTGTAAAAATATGAAAATGGTTTCGAATAATGATAAATAATCAACCCACCGCGGCGCCTCTCAACACCTTCTGCGGCCCCACAGTTTGGGAACCCCTGGTCTAACTAAAAACGTCAAAAAGTGTCAGGAAGTTTACCCCACGAGTTTGTCGTCTCGCGCGTCGTGCTGTGCTAATCCTACTGGTTATAACGATTTTTGGAGATTCTGTCTAACTAACATCCAAATCCAAAGTACTTTGGACACCAAACGTCCCCTAGTCAGCAGTGACAGCCGTCGCCGCCACATACGGCCAACTACCGCGTCCTTTACATTGTTGCGGTCTAAGCATGCGGCTTTCAGTAAACAACTCAATGTTACCGACTCGATATTTTTTCACAAAGCTCACCGCCTCACAATCCAAGTGACGACCGCGCACGGTGGTGCAAACCCTCTAGTTTTCTACAAGAAAGACGCGTTTGAGACGCCCGCGCACCATATACCATTCGCTTGGAGTGCCTTAATAATGAAACCGCTAATTGGGTGAATTCTTACGGCGACAATTGCTCTCCTTCCTGTTTGTACAAGCTCACATCTGCTCAGCTCGAGGGGTAATCTGTATGAGGATGTGTCAAGATTACATTATACCTGCTTGCTTTTCGATCGAGCACGAATCTTCTTAAAGGTCACGTACACATTTTAACTCGGAAAGGGATCGCCTCCGTATTGCCACGATCCGTTCAATATTGTTTGTATGAATCTCTATATTTTAATGCACAGTAATTGGAATCGTAACGGAATCGCCTCGCCTCGGAACAGGCTCCGAACCGCGATGCGGTGCGTGGTCAACTTGCAGTTCCCGCGCTTACGTTGTCAGCCAGCAGTCGACTATCCGTAACCGCGGTGTCGCCTAGCCGTAGCCGAGTTGACGTACAGGAGCTGCTGATACGCTTTGGGAACGAGGTAGACGACTGATTGATGGCGAGGAGTTAGGCGATACAGTGACGATCCTTTTCCGAGTTGATATGTGTGCCTTTAGGGACCACATGGGCCACCGGCATTTCCTATAGTTTTTACATTTTATATGGACTCGCCGCCGGTTGACGCCGGTGGCCCCCACACGCTACAACCGTCGCAGCTTGCGCGGCCACTAAACGGCTGTCTGAACTAAACAAGTGACTGTCGCGCTTCAACTACTCTTGTAGTGTCTATTTAGCTTCTCGTGACAACGTTTGTGGCTGTGGCCGGTGCACTAAGCTTCCATTCCTATTTGGGTCATTGTCATAACCCTAAAAAAACATGTCCATTTGTAATTATATAAAACACTAGCTTTCCGCCCGCGGCTTCGCCCGCGTGGAACTCGGTTATATTGCGGTATAAAGCACAACTATAAGAAAACTTCTCGTTTCAAACGACACACAGCGCCATCGATCTATCGATCGGTCATCGATCGATATCGATCTATCATCGATCTATCAAGTAAACTATATTTTTGTTTTCCCTCGGGAACATCAATTTTTCCGGGATAAAAAGTAGCTTATTATTTAATCCAGACTTCTATCTTTACGTCTGCAAAATTTCAAAGCAATCGGTTCAGTAGTTACGGCGTGAAAGCGGAACAAACAAACAAACAAACAAATAAATAAACAAACAAACAAACTCACTTTCTGACTTATAATATTAGTAAGGATTTTTAATAATTGTATTCAATTTACATCATAACTATAAAGTACAGGAAACGTACTAGACTATACTATATCATATTTTCTATAAATGTAATTATTTGATTTGTTTATCACCACAAATGTAACTGAAAGTCCACTTCGGTGGACTGTCCGGATTCCACCTGTTAATAGAATGTGGCTTTAAAAAAATACATCTCTTTTATTATTGTACAAAAATGCCATGTTTCCCTAATCAATATGATTTCCATTCAACATTAATAGGATTTAAAAAATTAGATGGAAATAAAACACATTTTTTGCATCATTGAATCTTGTCACAACATTTTTTGTCTTTTTGGTGGACATTACTTTAAATTCTAGAAAAATTAGGGAAATGTCAAATGAATAAACTGGAACATATAATTTGACTCATTCACTATCGTACTATCCCTGTTAGCAGCCATTTTGCCGTGACTTGTGCGCAGCAGACGATATTGTTGTGTTAACAAGAATATTTGGTGGTGTCAATGTTGAATTGTCTTTCCGGTTACTGCTGTATTTTGTAAGTACATCGCTATAAATCCACAAAACGTTTTTAATAATTAGTTAAGCATTCAAACATTGTAAATATGCCTTGCCTTTTGAATAATCCTTTAAATGGCTGGTGTTGTGAATGATATTTGCGGAAAAAGTCCATTCGGTGGACGTCTTTTTGGTGGACTTTTTGTAAACCCAAACGATAAATGATTGTATTTTGATTGATTTCTTGTAATTTGGTTTAATTTTTTATTATAACTTTAAAAACTAGCTTCTGATTCCTTTTTTGTTTTATCCGTAAATGACTAGTGACTGAATACATGTTTAAACGTAAATTCTGTAAAGGTAAAAGAAAACTGTAGAAGATTTAACAAAAACATACAAAATACGCTTTGGAGGAAAAATGGAATGATGCACGACGATGCAGAAAAAAAAACCATATAGAAAAAGAAACTTAAAAGTATATCGTACGCAAAATACCGCCTTCGATTCTAGTTATTTTAGTACCATGAAATGGGTGAACGTATTGCAGTGAAAAACAGAAGAATGTTGAAAGCAAAGAAACTTACTTACTTAGAAAGATGTTGATGATTTCAGAATGCAGCAACCATTAAAAATTAGTGAGTGCAGTCTGTTTGTTGATTGAAAAAAATGTTCATAAAAGTATACAATTTTTGGACGTATATTCTGAAAGTTTGGATACGTCAACGTTAAAACAAGGAAGAGCCACCAAACCCCCACTTTCATACATACTTCTTGAAGACTTGAAGGCTTCCTAGTCTTCGGAGGACGAAGGCATATTTGGTCCACCGAAAAGAATTGTCATTTCGGTAGACAGACACAAAATATTTTTTATATACTTTTTGAATGTATTTACGTGTCTGATTCTTCATGATTATGAGAATATATCATGAACGTTATTTTTGTTTAACATGTTTACCGCTTTTTGTTTTGTTTATTTATTATTAATTAACATAATTAGTCCACTTGGTGGACATATTAGTCTTTTCGGTGGAACCAAAATATCGTTATTTCGTTTTAAATCGTTTTTTTCGAATAATTGATCTCTGAATGATACTCAGTTCTGTTGCAAGTTAGAGTAAGAGTCGTAATATACCTTTGATTTTTATAAATCACGTGTTTCATTTTTTAGCGAAAAAAATTGGCAGGCTTGACAATGACCCATTTCGTTCAAGACTTACTCTAAATCTTTTTCTGCGCAGGTTGCGAGGCTGTGGAATCGGTTGCCGACTTCTATCCAACAATCATCGTTCAAGCAACGCCTCAGAAGAATGTGACACACACCAACGTTATAACTACAGGTGTGTTTAGAAATATGTACAGCTTTTTTTGTACCTATTTATTATACCAACACCAACAAACTATAATCTAACTTTAAAACTAAAAATGTGTCTATGATGACAACGTTGCGTAAAATAATCACGTTGTAGTCCAAGCTTATAACAAAAAATCAATCATTAACAGTCAATCAGTACAATCTAAGATGCAACTGCAAATGCCTTTATGCCCTAAGTGAAGACGTGCTATTTTAACTTCCCGGATTGTCTATGGTTCTCTACGCACCTATTGATTCATACGCTCAGCAACTCCATTTGTTTACGCTTCATCGGTATGAGTTGTCCAAGTAAACAAAAACGTCGAGGTATCCCAATCTTCTTTCACTAATAAATTGGACTAGTTTACGAGTATCATTTGTATGCATAGGTCGGTAGAATCCAGCCGCCGGGCGCGTTGCAATGGGCCAGTCAAAATTGTAGGGGATACGCCTAAACGGGATATTTGTAATGATGATCATGTGTGACGTAGAGATGTAAAGTAATTGATTCTTCTGCAAAATTTTATTTAAGGTTCTTGTGTGGTTTCCGTCTGATGTCAGGTTTAGAAAAACACCTCTCCATTTCGTGAATGTCGTAAGAGGCGACTAAGGAGATAGGCTAAGGTATGTTTTGGACGATCGTCTAGCAACCTGTCATTACTGTAGTTTTTTCGTATATGTTTAAACCTATGTTATATGTGGCTGCGAATACATACATACAGACGTTGCACTTGTATTCTCTGATGGGGTAGGTAGAGTACGCGAAACGTTACAAAGACAAGACCTACAACTATTTCACAATCCGAATAATTTACCGAAAATTCGTTACGCGTAAGCAAATTTACAGTTGGCGATTGGTTTTACGCGCTTTTCACTGAAACGCTAAGGATCACGATCCCGTTCCTCCATTTTTAAGCCACGACGTAAAAACCACGAGGTGCTATAAGTTTGACGTGTGCGTCTGTCTGTGGCATCGTAGCTCCCGAACGGATGAACGGATTTTTAATTGGTTATGTTTTTTAAAAGTGAATTAGTCGGGAGTGTTCTTAGCTATATGTTCGATGGAAATCGGTCCAAGATAGCCGCCGCCACAAAATGACGGATCACATGTTTTGCCACAACTCCCTCAATATGGGTATCAAATGAAAGGGCTTGATTAGTAGAATACTATACACTAAGATAAATTTCAAATACAAGATGGCCACCACTACAACATGTCGAAATAACGTCGGGGGTTTTTCTAGGTTGGTTATTAGTTACACCAAAATCAAGTTAGAAAAGCAGGAAAACCCATGAGCCACCACTAATAAAGCCCCTTTCCCTTGATGTAGTGATTTTATAAACTCGTGTCGTAACATACGCCGCCTTATAAATCATCTTCCGAGCCCGAACTGAAAGGGCTTAAGTGGAGGATATCGAAGGCCACTTACGTCGTTTTGCTTGTGTTTAAAGGGAGCTGTTATCCAAAACCGGGTCTCCTGAGGGCCGATGAAAAACGTTTGTAATTTGAAAAGACTTGGCCGTGTTTCTACACTGCTCGTTTCAAGGGCGATTTCAGATTAGGCGTTTTATACGCGCGCACAAGCTCGTTTTTAACCCCCGACGCAAAAACGACGGGGTCTGTGAGTGTGTGTGTGTGTGTGTGTGTGTGTGTGTGTGTGTGTGTGTAAATGTGGATGTGTCTGTCTGTGGCATCGTAGCTCCCAAACGGATGATACAATTTTAATGCGGTTTTTTTTGTTTGAAAGTTATATCAGTCGAGAGTGTTCTTAGCTATGTTTGGTGGAAATCGGTTCAGGTCTTCAAGGTCATCAGGTTATTTGTTTGGTGCGATAAGAATGTTACACGTTCAGGAAACCCATTGGATTGGGGCTCGTCGGGGGTGTTTTCAATTTTTAATTAATGCTGTTAAACGCGTGTACGTGAACACGGGTGCGGTTTTGTTTTGTTAGAGTGTTGACGCGCACATAAGCTCGTATAAGCGCGAGCAAGAACATGTAACCAGCGTTTTATACGCGCGTATACGCTCGTTTGAGCGCGTACGCGTGTTCGATTTAATGTGGCGCGTATGTAAGCGCGTATGCCAAAACGCGTATAAATGCCTAATCTGAAATCGCCCTTAGACAAGAGGGATGTTTTAGTTTGACGTCAAACTCTGTCGACATTGAAGCTCTTATATTATGCATAGGTACCTACCATCGCAAACCGGGATTGTTGAGCCACTTACCTATGTTTGTAACTCGATCGTGTAATACTAATCCAATAGCTAACATCTAGTCGGTCACATCAGTCATTGATTACACGTCTAAATTGCGAACAGTGGCAAGTGGCTCAACAATCCCGGTTCGTGACTGTATATATTTGTCTCCGGAGTCGCTGTTAAAGACTGTCGTGGTACCAAGATCGCATAGACAACAGGAGCCCACGTACCATCGCGAACCGGGATTGTTGAGCCACTTACCTATGTTTGTAACTTGGTCGTGTAATACTAATCCAATAGCTGACATCTAGTCGGTCACATCGGTCATTGATTACACGTCTAAATTGCGAACAGTGGCAAGTGGCCCAACATTCCCGGTTCGTGACTGTAAAATCACGACTATTCTCAAATGGGGTAGGTAGCACTCGGAACATGACACACGAAACCATTAACATTTCATGCCTCGTAGCCACTTCTAACATGAAAACAGAAAACATATGGAAGAGGTACCTAAAATAGTGACAAGGTGCTAGCCTGTCGCCTAAAACGTACCTAAACCTATTTCCTTAATCGCCTCTTACGACATCCACGGAAGAAGTGGAGAGGTGTTATTCTAAACCCAACATCGACACCACACGGGATAGCAGTTTGGTTACTTTTTAGAAATAATATCATATCTCAACTTAAGAGGAAATGGAGCGGTCATATTTTGTATGGAAACGTAGTCCCCTGATTCCTCGCTGGATATTACCCGTAGAACAATGATTTTTTACATCAACAATCTAATGATATATTAGCATGTTCCTATGTTTTCTTTTTTTTCTTTATTGAATTATTAAAGGAGATATTAACCTTCAAAAACATGAGAAATTGGTAAGGTTTTTTCCGTCGCGTTCATACCCCCTAGAAACCAATTTTAACACAATTATATCAAAATATAAGAACATAGAAACACAGTTATGACATTTTTTAAACATTTAATGAAAAAACATTTATTTAATCGTATAAGTTTTGGAGAAGAAATCAGGGGACTACGAAACGTTGTTTTTGAATAATTTTCATAGGTATTTTCGGTCCGAGCTGTAGTTGTTCTTATCGCACTCGACGTCGTCTGGGCAGGTCACGGCGCGAAAGCAATAGATTTAGCAAATACCTATTTTTCAATTTCCTCGACCGGCATATTTCCTCTTAAGAATTTAAGATATTTTAGGTTATCTTTCACAAAACTCACTGGGCCCTATTTATTTGTCCACACATTACGGTAGATATAAAAACACTTACACAAATGGCAACAGAAACGCACCAAAGTTATTGCGCAATTTTATGCGTAATAACATGATCGTTTGATTTTGGTGGTTCAATTACATTGCGCCATAAAAATATTGTAGGTCCCACTTAGTTTATTACATTCATCATCATCCAGACCAATTCACACCAGAAGAGCGGTGAAGGGCGGCGAAGCGCAGCGACCCGCTCGGTAGAGAAGGCGCGAGGATTCCCGCGACTGCTCGAGAAGTCGCTGGAATGCTTGATAGATCGATATCGATCGATGACTGATCGATAGATGATAGATCGATGGCGCTGAGTGTCGTTTGAAACGAGAAGTTTTCTTATAGTTGTGCTTTATACCGCAATATAACCGAGTTCCACGCGGGCGAAGCCGCGGGCGGAAAGCTAGTAAAATAAATAAATAAATAAAATTATCACAGCATCTCAAACAACCACGAACTAAAACAAGAATGAAAAGTGACTCTGGGGATCATTTTCGACTCTATGAAGCCTAGTTCGGGCTTGACTAGTATTTTAGTCGAGTAGCGAGTTATTTAGTAGCTAGTGCTTGTGTGGATACCAACACTTTTGTCGAATAGGTTAGTAGATGATTAAGTCGAGTCAATCCATAACCCTAGTACGGACTTAGGTAGTATTTTAGTCGAGTATCAAGTAATTTAGTAGCTAAATTTGTGTCAATATGAATACCAAATATTTAGTCGAGTAAAGTTAGTTAATAATTTAGTCGAGTCAATCCATAACCCTACTTCGGACTAAGCTAGTATTTTAGTCGAGTACCGAGTACTAAAGTCATGTTAAATACATATATACATCCATACAATCACGCCTGTGCTCCCAAATGGGGTAGGCAGAGCACACAAAACGTGAAATAGACAAAACCATGATTATGAGTACATCACGTGTGCCAGCCACATCTAGCATAATTTTAGGTTTGAAACAGATGGAAGCGCTATCAGTGACAGGTTGCTAGACTGTCTTCACTTTACCTAAACCTAACCTTAGCCGCCTCTTATGACATCCTCGGAAATGGAGAAGTGTTTTTCTATCCCGACACTAAGTACATAGAAAGACATTTAGCTAAATTCATCATCATCATCACCCTATGTCCAAATTGCAGGGCACAGGCCTCCTCTCAGTTTGGGTTTGGGCTATAGTTCCCACGTGGGCCCAGTACGGATTGGGAACTTCACACACAACGTTGAATTACTTCGTCGCTGTGTGTAGATTTCCTCACGATGTTTACCTTCACCGAATAGCTCGTAAATATCAAATTCGATATCGCACATAAATTCCGAAAAATTCAGAGTGAGCCCGGGGTTTGAACCTACGACCCTCTGCTTGAGAGGCCACAGGTCGAACCACTGGGCTACCACGGCAGCAGCGGCAGCTAATAAATTACTTGCTACTAAAATACTTGCCCGTGTGGTGCCGGGTTAGAATAGCTCCTCCCCCTTTCTTCCCGTGGGTGTCGTAAGAGTCGACTCTGGGAAAGGGTTAGTGTATTGCGGGCGATGGGCTAGCAACCTGTCACCGCAATATCACGTTTAACCATCTGGTTACCCTGAATTTGCTAGACGTGGCACTGAATTTTTGAATCCATGTGCTCTGCTTACCCCTCATGGGAATACAGGCGTGAGAATATGTATGTATGGATGTAAAATATTAGCCTAGTGCGTAGCTTGAAGGATCACGTCAGGGCAATGTTGGTGGGTAAATAATGGTCAGTCCAAGCAAGTCTTCTCTCTAATTAAGTCGATTATTGTTTGGATATTGCAGTGTTTGTTCTATGTTATTTTAGTGGAATGCTCCGTGCATTGTTTTAGTGAGGTTTCAGTAGTTGATTGAATTCAAATGGAACACAAATATTAGGTTAGGATGCACGTTTGCATTTGTTTTACGTCGCTTATATTTTTAGGTGGTTTCATCTCTTGGGTAAATAGAGAAGAGTATCATCTCACAACCTACAGCCTAGGGTCTCGAGTATGTTTGGTTGTTTCTGTACTTTTAAACTAATTCGAAATAAACAACTTTATTTGTACAGTAGGCTCCTAAAAGCACTTTTACACGTCATTTTCAAGTCTACTAGCGCTTCGGAAGGGCCATTATTGCCAAGAAGAATGCGCCGCAAGAAATTTTGGTAGAAAACCAATTTTCAAAATGCAAGTGTCACAATTTGTCACAAATAAATATACTTAAAAACCGGCCAAGTGCTAGTCGGACTCGCGCACGAAGGGTTCCGTACCAAAATCAGAAAAAAAAAACGTTTTTCTATGAGATGAGAGCCCCCTTAATTATTATTTTAATTTTAGTATTTATTTTGTTGTTATAGCGGCAACAGAAATACACATAATCTGTGAATATTTCAACTCTCTAGCTGTCACGGTTCGTGAGATACAGCCTGGTGATAAACGGACAGACAGCGAAGTCTCAGCAATAGGGTCCCGTTTTCACCCTTTGGGTACGGAACCCTTAACACGTTCCCTGTGCATGCACCACATGTGGTGCATTTCGAGGCACTGACAACACGTGAGTGCGCCACATATGATGCACTGCCCTTTGTTAATGCTATGAGCTGATCAAAATCTGCACGTGTGATCTAGATCATATTCATTTGCTTGCACGTATGATCAAAAAAGTAGGTAATAAAGCGTATGGGGTGCCTGGGGACTTACTATTTAATGAAATATTCCGACGCAGATCAATTAAAATAAAAAACTGCACGTGTCGACTTATTTTTTGACTGCCAGCTACACAGGGAACGTGTTAAAACATGTTCGGAAGTAGACCTTCTGTAGGTAGCACCTTTAGCGTGTCACACACTAAGCAGATACGGTAAAATATCTGTTGATGAATAGATATCTGCCAATATCGTTCCCTATAAAATTCAATGAGCTAACACACACAGCGCAGATTTATCGTCAAGTATCTGTTGGCACCGCCATAATGGAAAAATGGCATTTATACGCAGATAAATTATCCACCCATATTATAGTTTGGTCATTGGGTAGTTTTGCCTGGAAAGTTTGCCGGGAGTTTTGAAAATTGGTAATATTATAGATTTTGACGCGCTCTTTCTGAATTTCAACTTTGCCACCTCGTATCTTTGCCGCTAACGCCGCCATATTGGAAAAATGGCGCGTAAAAGCAGTTTTTTAACAATATGGAGATATTATGTCTGACTCATTTCACGATAAAAGAGTCTATTACAAAATAAAACTAGAGGTAATTTCCTACAATTTATGTCTAAGTGTCTTTTTCATAAAGTCAATAGCTTTGGCGTACGAGATGGTATATATTTCGTTGTACGATACTTCTGTACCTACCTACCCGTGTTGTTTTAGTTGTGTAATTCAACTCTGTTCGGAGGCCGAAGGACTTAGTCCCAGGGGGCTTGGGTTCGATCCCGGCGTAACTTTACTGATGAATTTTAATCCACTAACTTAGAATGTTTGTCTTGTTATACCTTGAGGTTTGGGCGTAATAAAATACCATCACGCCTGTATTCCCAAATGGGGCACGAAATATTTTGGCGTTAAAATTCAAGCAAGTTAGAAGGTAAATCAGTGATAGAAATTTAAATTTTAAAATTCGAGATACATAAATTCTAAATTACTTACATACATACATACATATTCTCACGCCTGTATTCCCGAGAGGGGTAGGCAGAGCACATGAATTCAAAAATCCAGTGCCGCCACTTTATGTACACCACTGTAAATTATGACCAGAAAGCTATGACGTTTAGCTAATTCAGGGTAACCAGATCCCATACTGGACGAGTTTGATGTCTTCAAAAAGTTCATCTGGAAAGCCGTGTCTGCTTTGAATGCACAGATGGTACTGGTGGT